>JAMKCH010026593.1:0-157176 GCA_023653785.1 Ophioderma brevispina
AGGGGCCAAATCCCGGGCCCTAGGATGAGCTCGGAGCTCCTGCACTTGTGTGTAGTTTATGGGAAATTGCCTTTGTAGCCCTCCCACTCAGAAAATTCTGCTCCTGACTATGTAATGAAAACAAACACAATACCATACTCATTTGGTTATTTTTAACATTTAACATTTTAAAAGGAACAAGAGGGGATCGGTTACATTGAGGAAATCGATAGGCCAAATTCTTGCTCCTGAGGAAAAAATGACTTTTGCACCCCCGCAGCGGAACCTTGGACAGGGTGTCCTTTACAGCTGTATATTCCCTCTGTATATTCTCGATGGCGTCTGCTGCACAAGAAGCCGCAGCTCCGGTGTCGAGTTCATTAGTATTATCTTCTGCCGACACAGTTGTCGAATTTTGCTGCTCGTTGCTATGGACTTGGTCGTCTGCTTGCGAAGCCGTAGTATTATTTTCGTCGTTTTGCGATTGTTCTGTTTGTTCAGTCTTTTTCGAAGTAGTCTCTAAAGCTTCTAAGCGCTTCGTAATGTCTTTTAATTGATTTAATATTTCCAAATTGATTTCTTGGCCGCCTGTAGACGAGTTTTCTTCGGCCATGACCGTGGAAAAGTGTATGGTGAATTTGCACCCAAATGCACAAGACGGAGAGAGATGACCTCTGAGATCAGAGGTCATCCTCGTCCTAGAGTTTATCCTAGTGTTTCTGACTAACTATTAATACGGTTCAACCGCTATTAACCATTAGTCGCCCCTAACGTGTAGTCAAGAACTCTTGATTTAATTTGTAATTGTTTTTTTTTCTGCAGGTTGCAATACTTTAGACAAATGTGTGTACCTCACAGAGTAGACTGACAACATAAAGCTTTGAAGCGTAATCTCGAAACTATAGATTAGGGTATCCAAAATATATGTAAACATATTCAGAGTTTATTATATTTATGTAGGGTGAGTAAAATGGATTGTGATTTTGTCCGCCATTTTGCATATTTAAGTAACATGTATCTCAACAAAAGTTTAGTTCATTAGTTTTAATTTGCAGCAAAGATCATTCACATAGGCCGAGCTACATACAGGCTTTTGAATCAGTTCGTTTTGTCCTCTGTCCACGGATTCCAATTTAAATGCACGGCGGTCAACGGATTGAAACATTGCCTCAATGATGATAGGGCATGTCGATGTTATTGTAAAATTAAGTGGTATCTTAATGGTGTTTTTTTAAGATGTGGTATATTTGGGTCTGCAAATAAAGACAATATTTAAATATTTTCCTGCCTCAAAAGTTTGTCACCGATAATTGTTTCACCGCATGGTATGTTACATTCAACTCTTGATACATGTATCAAGCCTGATTTCCTTCTGGACATTGATTTGCTTCATTGAACGCCGCTGAACCCATGGACAGAGCGCAAAACCTACTACCTGATTCAAAAGACTGTAGCTCGGCCTATACCTAACCGATGTGAATGAGCTTTACATCAAATAAAAGCTAACAAACTAAGCTTTCCAATGATACCGTATAGGTTGAGGTAATCCTACTGAAATATGCAACATGTTCAACCATTCTTTGACATCCTGTAAAAGAATGCAACCCTTTTTTTTGACACCCTGTAAAAGAATCATCCCTACTCTGTTTGCATCACCTGAACAGGAATTTGCCATTGTAGCGATGAGTTGCAACAAGGAAACCAACAGTGTGTTATTGCGCCTACCTGTCCCGATAACTTGCTGGAACAATTAAGTCAGGTAATACCACTAAGTTGTTTTATGCCTTAGAATAAACTACTGATTCAAAAAGCACTTTTGAGCATTCTTCAAAGTTTGTTTAGAATTATTGTAAGGCAAACCTTTATAATCCAAAAGATGTCATTGATGGTAGACAATAAGGACTAAATAGATTCATCAAAAGAATCGACTTATTTCCATTACTTCTACTGGAAAACAGTATAAAAATCCCTAGCACAAGCAACTCAAATACGTTGTTTAAAGTAATTGCTGCTTTAGAAAAAGGAGTACTTGCTCAATTAAACAATATCTACAGGGTGTTTCAGGACACTGACTACATTTGTTTGTGTCTTGCCGCTTTGTGTCCCTTGACGCAACCCAAAAAACCAAGAAAACGCTTATTTCTCTTCGTATATTAGGATTCTACACATCAAAACAACGTGGTTGAAGTCTCCAAAGAACTCGCTAATATCACCGTACAAGCAGCTGATATTTCAGAGCTTGGATTAAGGTATGCATCAGAAGTGTTCCAGAATATTGCCGGTGCGATGTCTTCTATAACTGAGGTAAGTACAGGAAAGCGTTCAATTGTTTTGGTATCTTTTCATATACCCATTAGACTATACATAGTAAATATAATAAATAGGCTTTAAACTAACTATATTATTATTTTGCTATACCACGGAACCGCATGGGTTGACTGTGAATATAAGCAATTTGCTATTTCTAGGCCGGGATCGTTACCGATCGTATGCCACATATTGCGTTTTGTGTCCTTGTCGCTTTTGTTCTGCGCTGGGGACAAACCTCTTCATGGCATGAGACTTGCATTTGCTTGGTTTGGCCTTCATGGTCCGTGTCCACTTGAGGAAGTTGGTCACTGTATTTACAAGTTCTTGGCATCCTTCTGGACTCCTAGCTACGAGGGTCAGGTCATCTGCGTATGCTTTGGCAGATGATATGATGTCAGATCCACTCATACAGTACCCGAGGTGTTTGGACTGGTCTAGGAGATCAAGACACAGATTGAAGAAGGCCAGAAACAGGATACAGGAGAGTGGGCAACCTTTGAAGACTCCTATCATGCACTGTATCCAGTCAGTTGTCCATTCAGTTTTTTGACACATATAAACAGCGCATCATAGTATTTAAATATGAGCTTCCTAATGTGGTCTGGAACATGATACCACTCTAAAGCAAACTGTACAAGGTACCGTGATGTCTCTGATGGTACAGCACGCGTATGCACTTTGCAGGTCCAGCCATGATATCACAATAATATATCACTATATCCTACGCTATGGCGAAAATATCTTTTCATATGTACATACTTTTACGTTAGGGCGAATTTTTTTTTCGCCTTAACGTTATCCTTTGTTTGCGCTTTATTCCGTCAAAAGAAATGAATATTAATTTATGCAAATGAGAGATAATCTGATTAGCTAACAAGAAACATGGAGTTTGTCTATGACTTAGTCATAGTTTTATTTCTTCTTGGAATATATTTTATCACCAATAAATTAATATTTTATTATTATCAGTTAAATAATAATTATGCAAATGCAGTCATTTAACCCCGGCATTTAACCCAGTAGAAGTTGTTCTGCAAGCAATTTGGGCAAGTAAATGATGATTGCAATCAATATTGTATTTGCCATTATCTTCTTCATTGCTAGTCTTGTGGTTAACCAGATCCTCATTTTTGTAAAATGGGTTCTGCGGGTTACTTAATTGTTGGGGTCATATCTTACAAACTATTGACTCTACTTTGATGATCATTTCAGGAATATTACTTAACAGTCCCATCTTACCATACAACAAAGAATAAGTAGTCACGTGCTTTTGTTCAAACTTATGGCGCCTGCCATCAAGTGATGCGGTTTTTTGGGGGGATACACGGTAGTCCTTGAACATAACAAATACGGTAAGAGTCAGTAGAAACATCCAAGAATGATGGGCTCTTCATCAGGCACTGGGCCACCAAGGACTCGTTTTATGAATGAAATGCACATTTTTCTATACCAGGAAGACGAGTCCTGCGAGAAATGATCAGTTAAAATATCTGCGATGACAAATGCGTATTCCAAGTAAACAGCCGTAGAGAATGCGTTGGTTTAGAGACTCTCGTGGTTAGCGTGGAATGGGACGCGCACCCGCCGCACACTCGGACACAAGATAGGTGGTATCGCTGAGCTGAATCTTGAGAAGCACAGTAGTAGCGCGGAAAAATAATGGTGGAGAGTGCAAATGTCGGACGTTTCTGCTGACAGAAGTTACAGTACTCCCCTGGTAGAGGAATGACGGGCGTCGTAGCTAAATATAATAATTTCATTACAAAGTTTGAAGGGTACGTCGCAATGTTTTTGTTTTTTGTTTTGTTTGATGTTGTTGTTTTTGGTCTTATGTTACTTTATTTTTTTCAAAAATCTGTCTGTTATGCTGCGGTTACGTCTAGTAATTAATTCGGTAAGCATATTACTGAATGTACCCGATAGAGCCTACAATAAATGCGATGCACGTAATGTGTCAAATACAGTGATATATGTAGAAGCCCAATTAGCTAGTAAGGGAGTATTTCACAAAACCGAGGGAAAACTCCAAGTGTGAATCTATAAATGATAGCTCTAGTTGTCAAGAGTGGGATAGGATTTTTCTTTTCAACATTCAAAACAAATGGCAGGTTGATGAGGAACTGACTAATAACAGACAGGAACTACACGATAAGCTGAGTACGACATCATTTAATGTTGCCGATGTTGCGATTGGATCCCGGGAGAAGGCCTTCATTAGCTAAAAAGGGTATGAACATATAGTTTATACAACTTAACTTTCATTGTTTAAAAATTAATTATTTCTCACGGAAAAAAAAGCACTTTGTTGACTAGGGAAGAAAATGGAAATCCCCTAGTGCTATTATTGAGATCATGCATGGGTGTTTTTTACAACAATAGATTCTACAAGAGAGAACAGAATTCTCCAAAAATGTTAATTTACGAATGAGTCATGTGTTGATAGAGATATTCCAGATTGAGTTGTTAAATACTATACATAGGCCTATACGGTGTGTTTGTGGGTTTTCGTGGCGGGCATTTTTGTTATGTGTGGATATGTATATGTGTAAGGTGTGGATGTGGTGTGTGTGTGTGTGTGTGTGTGGGTGTGTATGTGTAAGGGTGAGAGCTATTCTGTTAGTGTGTGTGGGTGTGGTGTGTGTGTGGTGTGTGTGTGTGTGATGTTAGTGATGTTATGTGTTAGTAGATGCAAATGGGACCAGTTTACCAAAGGGCAGACGCACTTGAGTATACTTGGTGCTTCTTTACATTTATAAATTAACTCTGTATGGTTCGTACTCCTTTTAAAACTTGTGGCTTTTTACGGTGCGTTGCCAACGTTTATTTTGGTAGATCATCGATTTCAGATTCTGCCGTGTGAACTGCAAAACCCCCAATTACAGTAGTGGTTTGAAAGAAGAACAATATAACGAATTGTAAACCGTACAAATTAATATTGATTGGAACATGTTTTTTTCAATGTTAAAAAAAAAAAAAAAAAAAGCAAGGTTTTAAAAAAAAAATCAGGTGTTATATTCTGTTTGTTATTTTTTTGCCCTATGAAAGATATAATAAGGGGTGCAGATGCTATAAGAGAACTAATGCATAACTTTTCCACATCTTGCTTCTTGCGCATAAACCTGAAATCTACAAGTCGTAATAGTGTGGAAGCTCATGGATTATTCTTCCATGAGCAATCAATGTTGATATAAAAGGCCCTCATCGGAGTGTTTTTATTCCTTAATAGAAATATTCAGCGTGTATGGAAATAGCAAGTATTACCTTCATCAAAAATAAACAGCCCAACCAATAGATCAGAAATGGACAGTTTCACCGAAGTCAACAGCTTGATTATCATCGACTGTTTTGGGTCCCTCTGGTAATTCAGATTTACTGGAACCAGTCATAGTGTCTTTCAACCCAAGCTGTAAGCTTGTAATTTCAATTTGGTCTTGTTGTCTTTTCCAATCGATATACACCTGGCACACAAAAAAGTATTGGCATGTTTTCGATCAGTATTGTGTCAAAGTCAGACCCATTTTGAAGTTTTCGAATAGTTTATTGTCTAGGTCTTATTCTTTCATTTAATACCTGGATTGTTAAAAGCGTGCAGAAATGGCCGAGATAGAACGCCCGAAAGACACGTAAAACCCCCAAAACCAAAAGTTTCGTTTTTGGATTTTTCAATGGGCATTTGCAGTGTACTGGGACACGAACACGTGTACCCACAATCAATATTGCCAAGAGGCTATCGCTCATCAGTCGGAAAAAACCTTTTTGGTTAACATCCATACACATGTATTATGGCGTTGTACCCCACTTTACGTATTGTGACAGCCGCTATGTTGGAAAAGCAATAGAAAAACGGAGGACCCCAGGCTATCCACGGTACCAACATCGAAATCATCTAGTGCTTTATAATAAGAATTCCCGGGGTGTTACCACCCCACCCCTAGTAAACTGTGTTACAAAAATATTACTTGGTAAGCATTATTGTCAAAGTTTGATTTCTTTGAAGGCGTTTGTATACATCCTCATCATAATCACCACCATCATCATCATCACCAATCATCACCATCAATCATCTCAACAGCATCATCAGCATCAAGTCGTGTCAAAGATCGATGTTTCCTCATTTCGTCGTTATCGAGTTTGCCACCATCATCACCGTCATCGTTGATCTGATCATCTCACCACCCCCCCCTTACAAACCTTAGAAATCAATCGGTTTCATACAGTCGAATACGTATTCGACTCCTTAGAATACAGCGAATCAAACATTTGGGTTTTCACCAAAATGTCAAATCACATTCAGTGCCATTTGAATAAGAAATCAAGTTGTTTCTTGGTATTTAATACTGTCGTCAGTTAGTAACTACTTCATGTCTTTAAATACACCCACTTAACATTAGCCATTTCCTTTTATTTCATTTAATTAAACGCATTAATAAGTAAACTCAAACTTTTCAAACGCCGTTTTCTCAGAACTAGCCTTTATGCTGATTCGACAGTATGCAGAAACCCCCGACGATATGCCTAACGTCCTAGAGGAAAATGACTAATACTGCAAAACGTGAGGTAGCGTATTTCTTGGTACATCTAGACAAGGTTCCGCTCCATTAATTTTGTTCGGGTACCTTAGAAGTAGTTATGGGACGTTAGTTAGGGATATAAAAGAAATATAATTTCATTGCGCCTCCTCTGTGCAGCGAAGTCAGCGTCAGATTTTGTGTCGCCACTAGTGGGCCGGCGCGCGATATATATACTTGTCGAGTCGTAGAGGCGGGCTCTAGTAATTAAGGCTACAATCTATCACCAGTACAATATGAGTTTGACCAGCTTGTCGTAGCTATGCTAGTCACAATAATATTACTCGGTTTATTCCGTAGCTGTGTAGAATTAAAATTAAATTTGCTTCCACGTCCTTCCTTCGATATGTCGTTGATAAGAGTATCGAGATTTATAATACGATGCCACAGGTTCGATTCCACCTGTAACCTCTTTATGATTTATGGTTGCTATTCGTATTTATTTTAATGCTACAAGTTTGTATTTTGTTACTTTTTGGTTTCAATAGTGCCTAGACGTCAGAAAAGGACGGTGTCCAAATTCAGGCCCCTGGCTTCTCTTCTTAAGTAGGAAAGAGTCAGTGGTAATTGAAAATCAAGTTAAATAGACGTTAAAAAACATACACCAATAATATCCTTCGTGTTGAGAGAATCAAAATAAGACATAGTTTTTTCCAGGTCTGGCAATAGTAACAGGTATAGGGCTATAAAGGTTCAAGGTCACAATGGGGTAATAATGCTCAGATGTTTTTGAAAGTGGTTGTCAAAATGATTACTCTTATCATGAAGCAGAAATGCATTTTTTTAACTGATTGGTGTTAAAACCATTTGAAACAAAATCCAGGGAAAGCCTGACCCCCCCCGCCCCCCCACCCCCGGACCATGTAGACCCTTGATACATTTTGCCCTTTAATTATCCAATCAAAGTGCCCACACACTGTAAAATAGTAATAGAGCATTTTAGAATTTGTGAGACAATACATAACAGATCGGACACCAGTTCAACTAAATCTGAGTCTGGTAATTTTTAACCCCAGGAGGGAACTTGAACCATTATGTGCAATACCGCTTGAACTAAAGGTTGGAACCTACAATCTTGGGAAAAAATAGTTGGAACATTCACTACCAATTTCATACATTGCTCACCCAGGGCCGAGGTGCCGAGTTAGTTAGAGCCTACAAGCTCCTATTATAACTGAAATTGAGAGCCTCAAACTTTCCACTTCAACTTACATTCCCCCCCAACCACATCAACAATATTGGGAGAATTGGCAGGACTTCTGATGACGATAACCCATTCAAATTGGTTGGGGAGACGAGGAACAGTTTTCAGAAATGGTCAAAGTGTTCAAACAATATCTTCAAAGATTGTAAGTTAAATAAATCTTTTTCTAATCTTTCTTAGGAGACTAAGATAGTGTACATTAAAACACAAATTGATCGATTTCAATTTCCCGTACAACCCCCCCCCCCCCCCCCATTAAAGGAGGGAAGCAGTCTGAAATATTTGAAACCCCATCATTTTCGGACCAGCATGTCCTTATGTGCGCTAGAAGAGATTAAGTCAGGAGACACCTGCGCTTTTCCAATCTTGTGAACGAGGCTTGAGATATTAACATATTGAGATGTTTTCAGGAGACATCGATTTGTGAAATTATGCTCGATATACAGACTGCCCCCCCCAAAAAAAAAAAAAAAATTACAATCAAAGATTAATTTTTTGGCAAAGAATTTAAGTTCATCTAATGGAGTTTGCTGATTCTTTTTAGGGGTTATGTTCCAGCTTTCATGAGACTTTTAGTTGGGTGTAATTTGGGGTTCTGATTCAGGAGTTATGGCTATTCTCTGAAAACCTGTTGGGCCCGTTCCGGCTATCCTGATATTAACAACGTTGCCATTGAAAATCCCTTCAAGACATTCTTTAGTGAAAATTAAAATGAAAAGAGGTTATTTACAAAAGGCGCTTTTGATGATTATTATAACATTAATTCAACTTTATAGGTCGCAATTGCTAATAAATACATGTAGCATTGGGAAAATTCAATTCCAAAACAGTCTTGTTTGTCTCAGCTTTACTCAAGGTTTCAGCGAAGACTAGAACCATAAAAAAACCTTGTTGAAAGTAAACTGAGAACTGGAACACAACCATCCTTCCCTTTATTGCTTTCTTTGGTGACACTGTTTCTTCATCATCTTCCTCCATGCGCTTCTGGAGGCAGTGGGGAATAGGGGAAGGGCAAATTGTCCCTCCCATTAGGCGTTGTTTCCCACACATTTGTCCCTCAACAGGACTGTGTAGACTGTTACATGGTTTTCAGCAGTCAAATCCCAAACCTTCCATGAATTTCATGATTATTTTCCCCTTGTCCCCTCATTTCACCAACAACATAATAATTCTGGTGCTTTCACCTGAAAAATAAATCTATGATTAGGTTAAATGCATGATAATGCATTCACTCTGCTCTGATCTGTTCAATATTCTTTGTTGAAAATGTTTAGTCCCACAATGGTGCTACACGCCTTATACATTTAGTTTCTTGAACCTTTGGGTGAAACTGGCCAAGTGGTATTTTATCCTTTGTGTTTAACTGACAAATCTCCGCTTAGGGTCCATCAAATTGATGGAATAAAAAGCCGAGGGTTTAGCTTAGGAACTTGTCTAACAAATAAAGTCAAAATATCTGGCAAAATGACACAGTTATATTTTTTATTAATTTTTAGTTTGAGGGTATAGTTTTTATTGGGACATTTATACATACAAGAACATCGGATGATATGACAATAATTATGAATAAGATAAAATGGACGCTTATTTTTTTATAAAGATAGCATATTAATGGCTGGAAAAATTTCGTATGAACGAGGATTAGAAAATCATTTGGTGGCGCTATACCTCAAAATGCTATGGTTCGATGGCGCCCAAGGACTTTCAATATTATAGCAACTCACCAAAACGAATCAAACAGTAATACAGCCACAATATAAAGCACACACCGATTTAGGCTTTTGATGTGTTGGGTCACAAGGCACAACCGTTATTAATACATAAAACAAAAAAACAAGAAACCAGACCAATTAGTGCTTGGCAAACTCAATGTATTTGTCCAATATTTATCGTGGATTTGGGGTATGGATCACTTAGAAATAAGTCAACAACCCTTACGGGGGGGTTGATTCTTCAGCTACAACTCATTGTTGTCTTATAACCCATGTTTGTCTATAACTTCTCGTATAACAGATCAAAAATCGCAGTTTTCGTCCAGATTTCGTCTAAAATTCAATTGGACTTTCTTGGCCGCCACCGCGCCGCCACGCCCGTGCGCGCGTTCACATTGGTGTGTTAACACAAAGTGGCTTATGACTTGTTAGCCTTATTCAAGCTAAACTACTTAAAGTAATAGTTTCTGGTACGACTAGAAAGGACATTAAACGTCGAGTTTGACAAACCGCCGTCTCAAGTTTGCAACGCGATGACGGGCTGGAGTTTTGCAAGTTTGGTAACGCGATGATGACGGCGATGTTGGGCGTTTGCAACGCGATGACGGGGAGATGTTTGCAAGTTCATTAACGCGATGGACGGCGAGGTTTGCAAGATTGCAACACGAAGACGGCGAAGCGTGTGCAACGTTCGCAACGGGCGAAGACGGCGGAGAGTTTGCATGTTAGGTAACGCGATGACGGTGTGTTGAGAGTTTGCATTGTTCGTAAAGCGATGACGGCGAGCGTCGAGAGTTTGTAAGTTTGTCACGCGATGAAGGCGATTTGGATTTTTTTATTATATTGATATATGGTATATTTATGATATAAGTTATTTTGAGTGAGTAATTGTAGGTATTGAGTTTATGTATCTAGGATACATTTATTTCGGTGGATATTTTGTGTATTTTTGTACTGGTATTTTAGAGTTATATTATTAGACAGCTTGTGTTATAACATGTATTGATAGAATCCGACGGATTGATGATGATGATGATGATGATGAAATTTCTAGTGGATATCCATGTCGAAGATAAGTGTCTATTCGTTTCGTTTTTGCTTGAAGCCTATTTCCAAATTCGACCGTGTAGAATGTGTGTTATGGCACTTCCACTTTAGCAGGAGGTGTATGTGTAGGAGCAGGTCTTCTGAAGGTGGCTCATTATTTCATTGGCATTGAGACGACGTGTATAGCTTGTCACTGTAACCATCTTACAAGTTTTGCCGTATTGATGGTAAGATAAGAAGTTAAATGTTTGTGGGAATTGTTTCAGCAGATCGAGAGGTTTTAGTTCCCAAGTCGTCTTTGCAGAAATGTTTTTAAATCACCCTGAATGGCTGATGTTTGTTTGAAAATGGAACACGATAAGAATTGAGTCGATATGCATTTCCTGTTTGCTTGTATTTTTATTTGTTGAATTGTTCATCGCGTTGATTTATCAAGCACGTGTGCATATTTACAACGAAGACATGCAGTACAATGGCAATTAACTACTAAGGAGCTATTGTGGAGGCAGGAATTGCTTTTAGAGCAAAATATTAAAATATAATGTCTTGGAAATTTTCTTTAAATTTTGAAAAGGAAAATCCAATGGGAAGGTACTTTAATAATAGGCTTCTGCTTTCAACTCATCCCTTTTCCGAAACCGTTCGTTGTGTAGCATTTCATGGAAGGTCAGCCGAGCTACGTCATCTTAAGGAGTCCTGCTTGGGTAATTTCTGTGCAGCACGATAGCTTACCAGTGTTAGAACAACAATACTGGATCGCCTGATATAACTTTTCAAAATTCAACATCATTTAATGTTACAAAAACCAAAACCAATTCTTAGGAAACGGTGTGTCTGATATAGATAAGAACTCTATTGTTGTTTTCGGTGCAAAAATCATATCTTACAGTTCCGCCGGTGTTTTGTAGAAGTAATTATCAGTTCTGCGTACTCTAGTCCGGGAACAATGGTGAACAATAGGGCAATCGATTAAGTTGACTCTTCACGCAACATTAGTTTCACGCTTTATTCCGTTATCGTCTATGGAGCCCCGGACTGTGGCTACCGCCGGACTATATCTGCTTTCACACCGGCCCAAGTGAGGCCGTGGAAAGTTCACTGTTTCTTTTTCTCTTAAAACTTTCTTTTAAAGAAAATTACTTTAATAAAACAGAAATATTTCTGTCAATTCTCTGTTAATCCTAGTGTCAAGCCGAATGATGATCAAAACGTGGCGGTAGTTGTATACGGAGGTGTCTAGGAAACTTATCGCACGCAAATTATTTGGCTTATCTATAGTGTGAGATATTACTGGTTTTGTCTCTATGTAGGTGATATTGAAATGTATTGTATACTGAGCAAACATCTGAATACAAGTGTTTGTGGTGATCGACACACCACAAACATGCAGATTCATTGTTGTGGTGAGTCGATCCAAACAAAGGATGGTCCCATACTACTATCACTTGCCTACTGTCCTCCAAAGAAAGCTATAATAGCCAGGTATAAACGCTTAGACCATTTCATTACCAAAACCAATGCTGACAACAGGCATCCTGACTGGTGATTATAGCTTCCATCATCGTGAATGGTTGGAGATTTACCTCCAACTGGTGCTGAAGGCAGGGTCGCATTTGACTTCTGCTGTGCTCACGATCTGATCCAAATTGTTTCTGGACCCACTCACCAGCTTGCCAACCTCCTGGATCTCATCATCACCGACACTCCAAATCTTTTTTCTCCATCTACTACACTATCCAAACTTGATGCAATCCAGAGACGTGTCATTTCCATCATTGGTATCCCTGAGAGTGAGCTCACCTCTCACCACATGTATACTTTGTATTGTCCAAAGTATGAAGTGACGACGCGCGCGTATACTCGGTGCCACCTTTCAGTTGCAGTGCGCTTGCGCTTTGCTTACGCGCGCGCTGAAAGTCGGTACAATGTATACGCGTGCGTCGCTACTTCATACTTCGAGCTGGACAGAGTATAGGGCACATGTGGTCCAGTGGATACAACGAACATCTCATGACCCAAAGGTTCTGGGTTCGAGTCCCGCTGAGGCCAATGTGTTGTGCACTTGGGCAAGGCACTTTACCTTTCTTGCCTCTCACCACCTAGGTGCAAAATGGGGAGCTGTTAGGAATATAGTCCATTGAGCGCCGCCAAAGGTATGAGTATACCTTGGGCATTTCTAAGGCAGCTGACTTATTCTAGTGGCAGCGGAATAAATGTGAAGCGCTTTGACACATTGTGAAAGGCGCTATATAAATGTTGACATTTATTTTTTTTTTATTTTACCTCATCCATCCATTGGGTCATCGCAACCATTGGTTCCACCACATGTTTTATAGACAAGCACTAAATCTCCTTAGCCAGCTGCTACTTCAGCTGCTCTCAGTTGACCCTCGCCTTAGGCGCTCAGCCAGGTCTCAAGACCTTGCTGTGAAAACCCAAGGTTCAACTTGGCCTCCCACAGAAGATCAATCACTGTAGGCTTAATATGGAACACCCGTCCTGCTTGTGTAGCATCAAACCAGGACTTGCAGAGCTTCAGAGGAAGGTTGATCGCTATCTTGGCGCCAATCTTGGCGTTACTAATTAGATAACTGCTGTTAATGGCTTGATTAGTCTTGACATAAAAAATACCGTGAAACATTATCCTGAACTAAGATTTTGTTTTGATAATTTTCGGATTTACGGCCAACTGGAGGGTTTGCTGACCATGGAACTTGCAGCCCTCGGTCAAAACTCGTAGGCGTGTAGTACTGACTGTACCCGCGCTATTCAAAACCCACTGACCTTCGAGCGCTTCAGCTTTTTGAACACTCCTACAAATTCTTATTGACTAAGTTGCTAGTAGGACAAACTTTATTCATATTTTCTGTCGAACTCGAACGGGAATGGGGAACCAGAAGGAAAGCAAACAAAATAATAAAGACGTAATCGATTTGGTTTTCATATCAATATATCATTATAAAAGAGAAGTACACCTGGCACAAAACGTATCTCGGCATGTTTTTCGATCAGTATTGTGCCAAAGTAAGACCATTTTGAAAGTTTTCGAAATAAACATTTTGTTCCCTAGGTCTTGCTCTTTCATTTAACGCCTCCCTTGTAAAAAAAGCGTGCAAAAATGGCTGAGATAGAGCGCCCAAAAGACGCAAACCCTCCAAACCAAAAGTTTTGGATTTTTCAATGGTCACTGTGTGGTATAAAGGGGTTTGCGCCTTTCGGGCGTTCTATCTCAGCCATTTCTACGCGCTTTTTTACAAGCCAGGTATTAAATGAAAGAGCAAGACCTAGGCAACAAAATGTATATTTCGAAAACTTTCAAAATGGTTTGACTTTGGCACAATACTGGTCGAAAAACATGCTGAGATACTTTTTGTGCCAGGTGTAGTTTAAGTATCACACAATAAGGAAGACACACCCATACCGAATATCCATCTACTCACTGACCACTGCTATCCAATCGACATGTCTGCGCATTGTAGAGTTAATGTAGAGCTTGATGTTAATGTTGCAAAATGGCCAGCGCTTAAAGGCTTACTGCACATTTCTCATTATACAAGTACACTGTAAAATAACCGTGCAATGTACAGTGAAATACTGGAAAAGAAATTACAGTATATGACAGTATTTTGGAAATACAGCATAATACCGTAAATTTTATGTTCAATTTTCCAGGCCTATAATGCTACATTTAAAAATGAAGTTTTGATTAAAATATGAATGAGTATCAACATTATTATACACTATTGATAATTTTCAATTAGACGGTTAAGTACTAAAATTTACAGGAAAAAATACTGTAATTTTACAGGAAAATCTTGGCATCCATTCTGCCAACAAAATCCGTATGTGTGTGCGCGTGCGTGTGTGTGTGTGTATGTGTGTGTTTGTGTTTTGAATTATCTTCACTTTGCTTTTTGTTCTGATGAGTAGCTTGCTTGGCTGGCCTTCATGAAACAACGTTGTAAACAACAATGCATTAGTCAACTGTCAAGTCCATTTTAAATAGTTATTTGCAGCTCCCTTCTGGTTGAGCACTTTACTGTGGATGATTTAACCTACTTGGATCTGCTCCAATTCTGTTGAGCACTTTTAAAATCGCAATGGACAACGAACTCGAAAGGACTAATCTTGGCTACTCTACAAAAAACATCGCGATACCAGGCAAAAGGATTACTTAACACTTAACTGCATAAGGGGGGGTTCCTAGGTACCCAACTTTAGTTTTTCAGCTGGCGATTTTTAACGCTGCAATATATTTGGTTTATATTTTTTTGTATTTGTCTAACTTTTAGTTGCGCTTGCATTGGTGCAAAAAAAATTCAAATCCATCGCGTCGTTTTTGCGTTAATTAGCATGGGTCCCTAGGAGCCCCCCCCCCCCTTATGCACTAACGGAAGTGCCCATGACAAAAATGAAAAATCTTATTATAGTTACTGTGATTCTGATTTTCAAAATGCATACACCTAGTGACATAAACAAAGTAAATAATTAATTAAAAAAATCTTGCAAAGTACAGTAGGCCATTGGAGCCATAATATTTTATATACATCATGTAGCGGTTTACTGTAGGAACCTATGGTAAATTATACAAGTAACCCTAAAACATATAACATGGCATGAGACATTTATGTTTGTGCTTTATGTGGTAAATATAGTTCATTCTTCACCAATTAAAGCAATCAGCACAAGTCTAGGTGAAGCAATGCCGTAGAAAATGCAGAAACAAATTAGTGTCTTTTTCGCACATTTTTCCCTAGGAACCCCCCCCCCCCCCGTTATGCACTAACGGAAGTGCAAACCCGTATGCAGTTAAGTGTTAAAGGTGCAACAAGAGATTTCACATAACAGGTGTCCCTAAAAAATGTAAATAAATCTATTTTTTGCACTAATGTAAAGCTTTCTAGCAGAAATGTCCCCATGTGAAAGGATTAAGCTGAAAAATATTTCTTTGGTACAAAAATTGTGCAATTTCTAAATTCGTATAGGAGCAAATACAAAATTCAGCCTATGTTATATATTGAAATTAAGTTAATGAAAATCGCACTTTGTTTTCTCTTTCAAGGCATTTCTGTACCCAAAGACAAGATAAGAAATCTATTGGGGGTCTTATCTATATGAAAATCACTGCATATGACACAATATATGGGTGCCCCAAAATCTCTCGTTTCACCTTTAACATATCAAATCAACAAAACAGGGAAGTTCCTGAAAAACATCAGATGGAGAACATTTTTCTTTCTCAACCCCGACGCTTCCTCTAAAAGCAAGGAAACATACGGATTCCCGTCTACAAAGTCTCCGCCGTATGTAGCCGAGCTAAAGGAGTTTGAAGATGGTATGTTAAGCATAATACATAACGTTGAATTAAAAAAAGTGAACAAACCGTTTCAAAAGCAGCTATCTAAGGACATTGAAAACAAAGAAGATGAAACTACTAACTTTTATAAAGTGAAACCGGAACAATATAATGAGTTACTTGGCAAAGATATAACCAAAGACTACAAGAAAGCACCTGCGTCAGCTGAAAAGAACTATACAAACGAGGACAAAAACATCGCTTTGAAACTTGAGCTTGAAGATAGAATAGAAACAACAGCAAGAAACGAGGCATTTAAAACTTTCAAAGACCATAAGCCAAATTTCAATAACAACCCCAAATGCAGACTCATAAACCCATCCAAACCAGAGATCGGTAAAATCAGCAAACAGATACTGGAACGCATAAATTCTAAAGTGATTAATGCTACAAACTTCAACCAATGGAAAAACGCAGATGAGGTCATCTCGTGGTACGCGAATATCAAAGATAAGCGAAAACAATTCCTTTAATTTTATCCATCAACTACTGAAGATCTTTTATCATCTGCCTTGGATTTTGCATCTGCTTACGATGACATCACAGACACAGACAAACAGCAAGGCAAGTCGAAAACATCAAGAAAGAAATCTGTAAATTATTCTCCAAAAACAGTCTTAAAGCCACCATCGAAACCAACGAAAACACTGTAGATTACCTGGACATCACTCTCGACTTACGCAACGGCTCATATAGACCTTACATGAAGGACAACAACATTCCACTCTACGTCCATAAAGACAGCAACACCCACCACGCATAATTAAGAACATACCTGACAGCATAAACAAACGTCTCACCAAAATATTTCCTCCAATGAACAATCCTTCAAGTTAGCAACTCCACCATATCAAGAAGCATTGAAAAAAGCGGCTATAGTTGAAACCCTTGAATTCAGAAAACAACATAATCAAATAGTGAAACTAAAAAACGGCAGCGTTCAAGAAACGTCACTTGGTTTATCCCACCATTCAGTGAAAAAACGATGTCAACAAACTTGGAAGAAAATTCTTTAACTTGCTGAAAAAGTGCTTCTACCCGACCATAATTTGCACAGAATCTTGACAGGGAAAACTACCGTCAAATTGTAAGTATGTTGCATGCCAATGTAAACAAATGATAAAAGCACACAACCAAAACCATTTTTTTTGGTTTTTTTTGGCGCAAGGCAGAAACATATGAAAGCGGAAAGAAAGAAAAACTTTGTAATTGCAAAGTGAAACTTGACGCAAACCCCCCGCAGCCGCGCGCTGTGGCTGTAAGCCTTTGCTATTACTAAAACGGGGATTCCGTCTGCTCATACAAGCCACGGTAAGGGTATTTAGCCGGTGACGAGTTTTCAGTTTGTAGAATTATTGACCCATCTTTTTCACAATCAAGCGGGGACAATTGAATAATAATTATTAAAGAAACACTATTACAGATGTTGAACTTAAAAAGGATTTTATTATGGGATAACAGCCAATTTGTGAAAAAAAAATTTAAGATTTGATGAGTCACGGCAGTGATTGGTGTAGTATTTTGCCTCGGGGGAACCATTCAGGTAAAAAATGACGTAAGTTCCTTACATTGGAAAAAAAACAAAAACCGATTATCGTCATTGTACGTCGGTTTTGAATCATCGTAGGAAAATGGTAAAGTTTGTACTGTTTAGACATATAAACGGTTTTTTGTCCTTTTGGAAAAAATAATAGCACTTTGGCAGAGGGTTCCTGACAGACCTTGATTTAACATAGTCGGATTCATATATATCGGGCGCCCGAAGAGCAAACTGATAACTGATGCCTGACACGTGACACCAACAATTCATCTCGTACCGTTTATCACTAAAATTACGGAAAGCAGAAGCCTTCTGTATCTCCGGTTGTCACAGCGTAATCGATCAAGATGTGAAAGACTATAATGTGGTTTGTTAGTACAGACTAGTTTCATTGCATTTGAAGGCGTAGTAAAGACTTATTGTCAAAAAGTTCAGTCCATGAAGCTGTACGCCGGTACTTTTAAATGATACTCGCTTTCTTTCCCCGTACTTACAAGAATATCGGGGTAAGCTAATCTTAAATTGTTTTCAACATGTTCACAATTCAAATCAATGCAAAATAATGGCTCCTTAGTGATAGCCATGAAACCAGTAATAGTAGCAGTGTCATGTCAGCATGGAATTTGGAAACATTTAACATCAATGATAAGCCTTCTCTATAGCATGAAATACAATGAGAGTAGGATGTCCAGTGGATGGGACGGCTGACTCATGATCTGAAGGTTGCGGGTTCGAACCCCGGCGGCCAATGTGTCTCGCCTTTTTTTTTTTAAAGAAATGTAAGATTTTATATAGAGCTTTACACAACGTCTCAAAGGCTGTACATTATCGCTGCACTAGGATATATCACATTTTCACAAATTGAAAATTTGGCAGCCAATTATAATGGCGCACGTACATGGTGGAGTCTTGGCCCAATCGCTTTTGCCAAGGAGATGGGCACTCTTGTTCTTGTGTGCACAGATTTCCGTCCCCTTAATCTTTTTACTGTCGAGCTCCGCCAGAGGTACTTGGTCTGTTTCATTGCAAAATATGAAAAAGAATGAACAATGCTTTGTGATTAGATAGAAAATTAAAAATAAATAATTAAAGTAAAAAACGTAATTTTCACTCAATAATTTTTTTTTCAAAATTAACAGCAATTAAAAAATTAGGCCTACATAAAAATATCAAGGTAATAAAAAGAAGTATAATGATAAATTAAAAACAAAATACTAAATATAAGCCATTTCAAAAAATAATATCAAAGTGAATGAACAAAAAAATAATTACAAATTCAAGAAAAAAATACAAGTAAATGAAATACAGCAAGAAAAAAACAAATATTAAAATACAAAATGAAAAAAATAAAAAAGCAAAAAAAACCATATGAAGATGAAAACCAAAAAATGAAAAATACATTATAAGCACTAATAAAAATCAAATAAAACAATTATAAAAATGGAGGGAGGAAAATAGAGAAATACAACAAAAAGAATGTTTCTGTGGAGTAAAAGCATCGCAAATTATCAACAACACAAACGAAAAGAAACAACGAGAAAAATACCCCCCCCCCCACACACACACACATGCGGAGAAGTTTTTGAAGATATATTACAGGTATAAATTATTAAGCTGATATAGAGCTATATCAGGGCCTACCTCTAACGGCCGCGGTGACGGTGTGAACAAACGGGCAAAATTTTCGTTATTTTTATCGCTTATGGTGCGAATTACAAGAAAAAAATTCTGATTCGCACCACACGGTGCGACTTACAAGAAAAAGTTCTATTCACACCGTTGACGGTTGCGAATTACAAGAAAAGTTTTCTTAATCACACCGCTACGGTGCGTATTAACGGAAAACATGGCTTATCGACACCGTCACGGTGCGAATAGAATCTTCCTAAGCTTATACTGCCTCTGTGGACACCATCACCATGTGGACTGGTTCATCTCAAACGCAAAGAAGGCATGGCACAGCATGCTTCTAACGCGATCCATTTCATGATCCAATATAGCAACTTTTAACGGATGTGTAATAGGGGGTTCTTCCTATGCGTCTTGGGTATCTCATCGTAGGTGATTTGTTACCAATTGGAATCAAAATGTGTGAATTGGAGGCCAAACTACCTGCATGCATAAAGGGTTCAGGAATTGACACCCTAACTTTTGTTTAATCCAGATTCAGGTGATGAATGTTCAGCTGTGCTTTAATTTGGTTGTAGTGAAGGTACACTGTTTAACAAGATGCTAATATTTTGAGGGAGGAATTTTTTTAGCTTCTTTATTTTCAATTAGGTATGTCAAAACTCAGAAATCTTAGGGGGGCCCTATAGGCAAAGTGTTAGACAGTTCACCCCAAAACCTCAACAAAATATCAGTAGGTTCTGTGATGGGGATAGGTAAGTATTAAACTTACCTCTTCTGTTCAAGTAGTAAGTTCCGCATGTACGATCTTGAAGATCAATGAGTTTTTGAGGCTGTGCAAAATTTGCACCATGTGGCCCCGTCCCTCGCAACGGCATGAAACATTGCTTTTTTTGCCAGGCTGAAACACCTTTGCATTTCTTACTCTCTTTGACTGAGTGCTTTTTTATTTAATAAAAATGATCTGAGGCAAAATTCAAAAATGGGCTGTAAACCCGCATTTATTTTAGAAAAATAATTTTGTCGACCTGTCACGTGTAGGGAGATAGGCAGTGATCTCAGGTCCATATTAGAAAAAATATGGGACTGACAACGGAGTCTAGGCAAAGGCTATATGCACGACTGTCGTGCACAAAATTCTAAATTGGCTATACTACATGACAATACCACAGGCTTATCATTAAGTCATAACACCATAGTCGTAACACCACTCAAATTGTAAATTATGTTAAAGCCATGCAATAATAGGCCTACGCAGTGTAATAATCAGTACATTTGTAAGTTGTGCTTAAATTACTCAACAGTTAGGCCCCAGGCCCATGTCCGTTGCCACTGTTTTCATCGTCACTGCTATTAAAAGTTCACATCAATCATGCTTCTGTTAAATTACCTGTGCATAACTCAAAACTCCAGAAACTTCCCCTGCAAAAGTAATCTCTATCAAACATAATACCCTTGAACATACGCGCCATGGCTACAGAGCTATGCGCTCTGTAGCCATGCGAACCGATACACTCTAATATCAAAACAGCCCTATTATAATTATTATACACCCCAAAACCATTGCACTCCTGGATTGCCCCTCCAAGGCAAATGCTTAGCAACTGGTAGAGTTTACCAAGCAACCGTAACCCGCCGTGACAATTCTCATAAGCGAAACTTACGTAGGACTAACAGCAAACTCTTTCAAACACGGTTCAACAATCACATGACCAGCTTCAACAATAGTGACAAAAGGCATGCAACAACATTAAGTGAACATATTTGGAATTTAGAGGACAAGAATATATCTTATTCAATCGAGTGAAAATTAATTAGTAAGGCCAAGGCCTACTCAACTATACCAGCAAACTATGCAGACTTTATCTGGAAGAGAAATACTTCATTATATTTATAATATCCAACCTTTCTTCACTGAACAAAAGAACTGAGCTATTAAACACTTGTAGACATAGGAAGAAGCATCTCTTGGTCAACTATAAGTAATCAATATGACTGACACTATGAACTTTGATTGCCTACTTATATAATGTTATGTAACCTTTATGACTGTTTATTGAACTCTCTGTGAATATCTTCACTTTGCCTTTTGTTCTGATGAGTGGAGGTTGGCCTAGCTGCGCTTGGCTGGCCTTCATGAAACAATCTTGTAAACAACAATGCATTAGTTAACTGTCTCGTCCATTTTAATTATTTGCAGCTCCCTTCTGGTTGAGCACTTTACTGTGGATGATTGAACCTAGTAAAATTAATTTTTCCAGTATGCTGTAATTTTTACCAAGTTTATTTGGCAGAATGGATGCCAGGGGTTTCCGGTTAACATACAGTGTGAGTCAAAAAGAATAGGACCGTGATTGATTATATTTTATCAAAAAAATAATTGAGCTTGATGAAAAAAGTTTTAGATATTCGAAACAAGCATGTTCTTCCGCTCATTAGAAAAAAAGAATCACCGAAATTCATCATTCCTAACCACTGTTATGCCTGTTCTGCCGAAGGAACCCATTTATCCAGCTGTCCACGGAATGCTTTGAATATGTGTTAGTACCTGGGAAATGACTGGGTCATTGAAATGTAAATGAGATGTAAACTCGCGAGTTTCAAAACAGATTAGCATGGTCTGCACAAAATCAATAATAATGAATAAAATAACAAATCTGAAGGTATTTTCAAAACTAACTTGGCATCTTGGTGGAAAGGTATTAGGTATCTTGGCCCCTCCATATCCAGATGTACAACAAACTTTTATAGTTGAAACTTACTTGCAGACCCATTTTCCTGTTGAGGTTCAGAGACAGATTGCCTTGCAGTTCCCGCAAGCAAACTGTACACCTTGCAACAGGTTATTACAGCAATGGTCAGGAAATTTGATGACTATGGAACCATCAAGAACCGACAACATGAAGCATCAGGAAGAAGACGGACTGCCAGGTCCCAAGTTAACATTGCTCGAGTGAGACAAGCTCTGAGAATGAACCAAAGTATCAGCTCAATTCTTGGGTTCATTTTCAGAGCTTGTCTCACTCGAGCAATGTTAGCTTGGGACCTGGCAGTCCTTCTTCCCGATGCTTCATGTTGTCGGTTCTTGGTGGTTCCGTAGTCATGGAATTTCCTGACCATTGCTATAATAACCTGTTGCAAGGTGCACGGTTTGTTTGTGGGAACTGCAAGGCAAACGGTCTCTGAATTGGTCTGCAAGTAGGTTTCAACTATAAAAGTTTGTTGTACATCTGGATATGGAGGGGCCATGATACCTAATACCAAGATGCCAAGTTAGTTTTGGAAATACCTTCAGATTTTGTTATTTTATTCAATATTATTGATCTTGTGCAGACCATGCTAATCTGTTTTTTAAACTCGTGGGTTTACATATCATTTACATTTCAATGACCCAGTCATTTCACAGGTACTCGAATATATTCAAAGCATTCAGCATTCCGTGGACAGCTGGATAAATGGGTTCCTTCGGCAGAACAGGCATAACAATTGTTAGGAATGATGAATTTCGGTGATTCTTTTTTTTTCTAATGAGCGGAAGAACATGCTTGTTTCGAATATCTAAAACTTTTTTATCAAGCTCAATTAGTTTTTTGATAAAATATAATCAATCACGGTCCTATTCTTTTTGACTCACACTGTATATTTTTACAGTGTATCAATGAACATACACATAAGTTCGGAATATTTCGATCCTTATTTCTTTTGGTCATTCGGACATGTCGGAGGAGTATATAGATCTCCTCGTTTGCTTGAGATGTTTTTACTATCACACACACGATATAGCACAGCCAAATTGAAGGAGTCCATTGTTGTAAGGTCAAGCCTTTGCAACCAGTTACATAACTTGCTAATACCTGTGAATGGTACTGGGGTGTTTCATACCAGCATGTGCATGTGTGGTACTATTATTAACATACATAGTAGCAGGCAACCCATTGTGTGTAAAGAGGTGTATTCCTGTTTCTATAAATAATTTAAACCAGTAGGTGAAAGTTGTAGCTGTGCTTATGAGTAACTACACGCCCTCTGCAAGGTAAAAACATTTTCTTTATTTTAGACAATCATGAACTTGGTTATTTTGGAAACCTATGGTTTTATAAAGGGAGGCAATATACCTAGCACATGTGTATGTTACATAGTTGTGATTAGTTTGTATGTGGCAATATTGGCAAATAACTAATTTAACCTCAAAATCCCATTGACTTTATGTACAAAACTTAAAATCCACAGAGCCAACCCAAAACTTGCTAGATTCTTTTTTACTGTCAACCTGACGTCGTCAGTAAAGTGACTCATAGCTCTCGTTTTTGAAAAGTGTCCAGAATGACTGATTTGAGCAATTTTAATGCCACTACATAACAGTTTCTAATATAAGTAAGACAATTTTTATTTATTTGAGATTCAATATTTGTTTATTACATGCATGGGCAGTGATAATTTTGGATTTTAAAGATTGAAAACCCTCCATATTAGCGCTTTAAAATTGCATGCATTCTATTATGCATTTAGTATTTACGTTTGGTTTTTATTTGCAGACATTCCGCGGAGTATCCCATTTTGCTCTAGATATATTCAGTAAATTAGGCTGCTTAATTTCCATTGGCGCCCTTATGACCAGCCTTGGGATTGTACTCTATGCAAAGTGAGTATAGTTTTTGAAGTTTACCGTTTGTTATGAAAGAGGCGATTTTGTAATTAGAATTAGGATCCTTGATTGTAATTGTAAATTGGTAGAGCTGGAAACGTCACATTTATGTCCGTCCATGGTGAATAAATAGTCCCGAAAATAATGCCACCTCCGAAAATGACCTCTACTTGACGTGCTTGAACCGAAGAACCAAAACTAAACGATGAGCGTGACAAGTACATGGCGCCCAATTTCCCGGGCGATTTTGATATTGGAAGACGTTTCCAACAGCCGTTGAATTATTATCGAAAATCTCCGATATTAATTATTCTAATACAAATGCCTATTTTGAGACAAAGAGAGAATGTTGAGCTCAACCATTCACACGTATTGGGGCAAAAAAATCTCAAAATATTCCGGAGGAAAATAAGGGGCGCTCTTCCAAAAAATGTGCTGTTATAGCTTTAAGCAGGCCCGTACTTCCCAAATTCAGCAAAAGGGACAAAAGGTCCAATTTTGAATGATTTTTTTTTATAAACGGTCTCAAAATTTTGGAATAGTGACAAAGGCAAAAGGTCCACCGTTTGGTGGTGAAATGTTCATAAAGTCCCAAACCGGAACCCATTTTACGTGGTTAGGTGCACTTTTACCCAAAAATCCACTTTTTCGGAAGTACCGCCCCCCCCAAAAAAAAAACATGTGCAGTAGATTTTAAAATCACGAGATTTAAGAGCAAACATTAGCCTTCCTTTAATGATTTCTCTGATTTGGCAGAAGCAAAAAAGTTTGGATTTGAAAACTATATATTTTTGGGAGTTATGAGGGGGTATTTGATTGGTACTATGCCAACGCTTGTACTTTTTTCGGTGTTAGAGCTGAGATTATTCCCTTAGCAGGTGGAGGGTCAGGAAAGGAATATGCCAAACTGGGCTCAACAGCACAATCCAAGTGGTACTTTAAGAGATAGCAATATGCCGAGCAAAGGTGAATTGGTGAATTATTGATCGTTTCACGCCTATAACAGATCAAGATTTTTTGTGAAAACGTGATCGTGCAGTGATGCTGGAAAGGTCGACGGCACAGAGCAGAGTATGGAGGCGGGCGAGGGAGAGCGATTTCAAATTGCCGTATTGCGAGAGTCACAGCATACCTCGGTGGAAGCGTCATGATTTGGGCCGGTGTGAAGGTTATCAAAGGTCCGGCAGGTAATCATAGTCCGGGCCTCCATAACGGACACGGAAATAAAAACGTGAAAAAATGTGCGTTGAAGAGGTTCAACTGAATCGATTGCCTTTGTTCACCATTGTCTTGGCACTTTGAGCCCGGAGGACCTATTCTCCTGCCACACCGGGATTTGCATGAATGAAAAGGACAAGTCCGGTTGTGATTAAAGAGCGAAAATAATGTTGCTAAGTATCATGACGACATCCCGGAGTCTGTCACATTACCATATCTGCAGAATCTTGGACCCATCATGCAAAACGAGTCATGCTCGTCCACACAGAGGAAGGATAGTTGATGACCTTCTTCAAACTCGTGGAGTAGAGCGAATGTAGTGGCCAGCGAATGTAGTGGCCAGCGAATGTAGTGGTTAGCCCTGATCTTACTCACATCGAACATATATGGGATCAGTTCGGTCGCGCTGCCCACAAAACGGTGACCATTGCGACGACTTTGGCACTATTGCGTCAATCATGTCAATAGTGATAGGGGAATGGGACGCCATACCCCAAGACAGAATGAGGACACTTGTAGCAGCATGGGGAGGAAATGTCAGGCTGTCGTAGGAGTATACGGCGGTTGAAATCGTTATTAGGGTAAGTTTAATTTCTCAAGCTTGTTTTGTTCATTGCCAAACTGTCTTCTGTTCATGTCATAATTCTACTGAAGTACCAAAGTTGATTGTGCTGTTGAGTCCAGACTTGGCACATTTCCTTCCTGACCCCACCCTTTCTAAAGGCAGTTCCAAAACCGGCTGTGGTTACAAATGAGGTAGCATTGTGAAGCAGAAAGATCAAGCTTTGCAATGTTATACAATACAATACACTTCATTTCCAAATAACTCCAGAAATGTATGGCTTTCAAAATCTTCTTTTTGTGGTGACTTTGTACCTTTACTCTTTAGTGACAAATATTATATAAAACCCAAAACATGGCTTTTCTTCTAGGAATCTTCGCAGTAAGGCTGCATACAAACTTCATATCAATCTGTGTCTGTCGTTGTTGGCGCTCTACGTGACCTTTCTAACTGGCATTGAGCAGACGCAGTATCCTATTGGTTGCTCCATAGTAGCTGGATTGCTGCAGTATTTTGTTTTGACGTCACTACTCTGGACTTCTTCTGAAGGAATGAATATGTTTCATCTCTTTGTAATGGATAATCCGCAACCCCATTAATGGCCATCGTACTAAAAATTTCATATGTTGGGGTACTTTTTGATTTAAATTTGCTGCTGAAATCACGGGGTTTATGTAATTTGGTTAAATATATATATATCTATATTATCTCTATATATATATATATAAGAATATATAATTAACTCTCTCTACTCTCTCTCTCTCTCCTCCTCTCTATCTCTCTCTCTCCTCTCTCCTCTCTCTCTCTCATCTCTCATGTAGTTGTACCTGTTGAAGGTGTTAAACCCCGAAATTGTACCATAATTTGTACTTCACCAGCACAATAATAATAGCCATACCAAACCCTGGCTTCTCCACGACTCTTACATTGCATCCAGTTGCTTACCAGCTCCTTCTGACCTATATATATATATATAGTTTATTTATTTTTGTACTCTCTTAAGGGGCATACTTTACTACTACTAAAATTTTCAAATTTAGATTCCATTAATTCCAATTGGCATTAAAATAGGTTGAAAAAAATGCCCTGCAATTCAATCTTATTCGAGTCGTATATCAACCCGAATGGGAGGGTTTATAAACATTAGGCTGTTATTATATATGGCTCATAAAAATAACTCGGGGCCTTTCCCAGTATTTCTTACCCCCCCCCCCCCCGAGGTAAAATGGACGACCCCCCCCCCCCCCAATCATAGGTTAGTTATGTTTTGGTTGCAAGCAAGACCAAATTAAATTTTTATATTGGTGGTTGCTAATGATAACCTGAACATGTCATCTTTATGTTTATGCATACACTTTTACAGGTTCCTGCCCATTTTTTTAATCGTGGGGTCCCCAACAATTTAATACTTTATATTTGGAAGGAAAGACGTTTTACCTCATCAGGTCACTGATCAAGAATCCTAGTAAGTACAAAGGAAATACATATTTTTCATTGGCTCCAGTCAAAGTTTGAAGGCACTGAAAATATTAAATTTAACCAACAAAATTTTGAAATGAATTTTAAATATGCTAATTTTTTTGGGTTAATTACCCGCAAACGGATTCATAGAGTGTTTTTTAAGCAAAGTTTTCATTTAGATTGGTTACGCCCTAACTTGGTTTATTAAAAACCATTGGGTCCTTTTTAGATTCCCTTTACTTTTCGTACTTTATGGGGAATTTCAGATTTTCAGCCGATTGGTTCACTTTTTTCCAAAGCAATAATTCAACATTACTTGCCAATCTTGAATTAGCCAACGTCAGAATAAGCTGAAGAATATTACGGCTGTTTGTGGCCAAGCGACTTTGTACGAGCACTAAGAACCTTTGGTCGACTATAATGTATTAAAAATTTGACCAACGGTTTATAAATTCTCATGGCAACGTTCAAATTGATTTATGATACATGACTCTGAACCAAAATCTTAATTAGTGCGCATCTGAAAAGTGGTACACGTTCGAAGGACCGGTTTAGGAATAAATGAAATGGTTTGCGCATTATTGGGTTAGGTTCGACTCAGTGCATTGTTTTTTTTGTTTTTTCGTTGTTGTTGTTTGTTGGTGTTTTGGGTGTTTTTTGGTGGCATTTAAGGTTATAATTTTGATGCAAAATTTTTTTTTTTTTTTTTTAAATAATATAACATAATAAGTTGCAAATTGATTTGGTCATACACGAAAACTATTAATTCGGTTTTATAATTATATTAAATAATCGGTTTATATTTAGCCCTTTGACCTTGACTGAAGGTGCATTGACCTTTGGACATTTTTGGCCATAGTGTCCCTCATTTGAAGTCGGATCTTTAAACAAACTAACACATTTTTTAAGATTCCGTATGATAAGGCGAGTAATTTGACACGCATATTAATTCAATTGTGGCAGTTTCAATTTTTAACACTGTTAATTTGGATTTGCCCCTTCCCCAAAATGCTGGAAACTTGAAGCGGCAAGTCCAAGTCAAAAACCTTCAACAACGATCAGGGAACCCAAGCGCCTTCAAATCTTTGTCTGCAGAGTTTTGGGTTCACGGGATCTACAGGCTGGGTCTTCTACTAATATTACGTGGTCATGAGACCTTGCGATACAAAATTTTGGGGGGGTCATACACCAAAACGCAAATTCGGAATCAACTGAAATCTTGGAATAACCTTTTCTTAAAGATATATCTTGAAACCTTTAACAAAACAACAGAAGGTGGTAGAAATTGGCATTTTTAAAGTGCATGGTCGATTGCTAATATCCTACATATATTTTACCGGAAGTGGTCAATATCTTTAGGCTAAACCATGTTTTGGTGTGGGTGTTACGGTCGCAAATGTGACCCGTTTTTGGTCGAGTAACATTATTTCACAAGGTCTTCTATGGAGCATACAAAACGGCTGAAAATTCGGCGCAAAACTTACGGATGGGTTTTTTGGTACAATCATTCAATCAAAATGTTTATACAATTAAGTAGGGTAATCTCCCTTTTAATATTAAATTTGTATTTCTCAACGCTTTGAAACAAGGTGGAAGAATATTTCTAGCTATAAGCTAACAAAGAATTCACTTCTGCTATGCCTACAATAGGAATTGAAAAGTTTCCATTTTTCAATTATGTTTAAATATTTGTCTTCGTTGTTGTTTTCTAGAGCCCGGTGGGTCACTCATCGCAGGGCTATTGGTTCCCACTGCTTTGGTGCTGTTATTTAACCTGTTGGTGTTTCTCTTAATTGTAAGACGTCTCTGCAATCGGGTACCAAACCAAGTAACGAGAGCTCGTCGCCAGATTGAGAGTGCTATTAATCATGCGCGCATCCTAATCCCGATCAGTCTCTTAATGGGGATAACATGGATCTTTGGATTTTTTGCTATCGAAGAAGCTGCCCTGACCTTTCAGTACATATTCTGTGCACTGAACTCTTTCTTGGGTCTCTTCATATTCCTTGCCTTTGGTGTCCTTCCAATTGAGGCCCGTAAGGCATGGAAAAATTTGCTGCGTGTGGGGAGATGTAGAGATGATGGAAGATCAACATTACAAGAGATGCAACAGCGGTCTACCAATCAGGAGTCAGCCAGTAGACATCGGCAGACAGATAACACTAACAGCACTAACACTAACAGCCGAAACCGGGGCCAAGACCAACCGGTAAATTCCGTGAGCACCCAAATAAATCAAGAACAACGCGACACAGATCTCTTTTATTGATTTAACTCATATGTGCCCATACCGTTCAAAATATATTGTTCTGCTAATCAGTAATTGTCAATGACAATCATAGTGATGGGATACCAACGAGGTGTTCTCAGGGTTCTTTGCAAGATCAAACGCCGTTTCTTCATAGAGACGTGGTGCATATTAGATTTTGCATTAAACGTGTATGTATTCATTAAAAATTCGGTAAAAATACTGTCACTAATGAGGCGTATGTTAATACTACTATATCTAAATATAGTAATTACATTGAAGTTACCTTATAGGATAATATGCACTTTGCGATTTATTTAAATGTAAATATAAATGACACATACGTGCCGAAAAAAATATTATATAGAGCATACTCTGTGTTTTGACAGAGATCTGAAATCTATGTGTCGGCTCCTCGACTACTTGGAGTAAAATGTATTCTTTCCCAAGAGAAGTCCATATTGCATGGTTCAACTTTTCCTCTTTAAAGCAACTGGTTAGGTGAAAAAATTATAAAGATACTGCACCTTTACATACACTAAATGAGAGCTGTCATCAATTTTATTGACATACAAACGAAACTTAAAATAATCCAAAATGGCCTGCCATAGAATAAAGCTATTTTTTTTATTTCAATTGCTATTTAGAAAAGCATATATTCTCAAACTTCGAGCAGGATATCCAGGCTTGAACTCAATTGCGAAATCTATGTGTCGGCTCCTCGACTACTTGGAGTAAAATGTATTCTTTCCCAAGAGAAGTCCATATTGCATGGTTCAACTTTTCCTCTTTAAAGCAACTGGTTAGGTGAAAAAAATTATAAAGATACTGCACCTTTACATACACTAAATGAGAGCTGTCATCAATTTTATTGACATACAAACGAAACTTAAAATAATCCAAAATGGCCTGCCATAGAATAAAGATAGGTTTTATTTCACTTGCTATTTAGAAAAGCATATATTCTCAAACTTCGAGCAGGATATCCAGGCTTGTAATGTTATATTAAGATGCGACTATTAAGCATATTGGATAAATTTTGTTTTCCCAATAATTTATATAAACTCAAGGCATTTTCAAAATTAGCTAGAGACACATTTTGCTATCGGCAAGTGACGTTCAATTTGTAAAAAAATATTCTTGATAATGCTCAATGCAAGCCAAATGTAAATACAGACTCGTCCTCGTCGATTACTTGAAGTTGAATCCATCAAAGACAATCGCGCTTAAAGATTAAGAAACTCTTGACTTGCCACACCTTATTCATTTTTAATATGATCCTCTGCCAATATTTTAGATCAGTGATGTTGAAAAAAATGTTACTACCATTAACCATATCATATAGTTGTGGTCATTTGTCTTTTTGTACAGTGGCGTTAATATTTTTTAATTTCAAACTCAATTTGTTATTCTTATTAAGGCACAATATTAATCACTTGAACTCAATTGTGTTGTAATTAATTATGGAGCAATGTGAGAATAAAGCGATCTTTTGTGATTGATATTATTTGAAAGAATGGTGAGAGTGCTGTATTTGATCTTTTACGCAACTCAATTAGTGTGTTATTGTGGAATACGCCTTCAATTTTTTAACACACACAAAAAGGGTATAAGTTCATCTATTACATCAATATTTGAAGCGTCAATCTCAAAGCAAAACACTCATACTACATCCGTTCAATTATGGAAACAAGGCACTTGTATATTGTCGGTTTCTTTTGCTTGACTGTTGCTGGGTACTAAATACGCACTGCATTTTAACTAAAGGTAATTGAAATGAAAAGGTGAGGGCGTGTTATAATCTATATGCCATCGGAGTTGGAGATTGAAGCGTTTATTAATTTCAAAACATGCTAAAGATGAAGGATCGATGTCTTCATCGCTCCTTATCGCGAGTGAGTGGAGTGCCGAGTGTGAGAAGCAGCACCAGGATCCTTTAGGTTCAGAAGTTTGGATTCTTTTTAGGTGAAAGGGTTTAAGTGCATTTTCAGAAAAAAAAACAAGCAAATAGTCTCGACGTAGTGTGGTAATTACATATAGAACGCATTAAGGATCAGCTCATACTTCGCGTTTCATACACTATGAGCTAATAAAACCTCATTCCCATGGCACACTTCAATAGCTTTGATTCACCAGTGCATTTAGCAAGTACACCCTCTGTTTCCTAGTGCATGATTTATGATACCCAGAACATGCATGGTCAGCTGTTGTTAACAGGTGCACATCCAAGGTTACTGAACTCAGCCATTGGTAGATTAGCATGCCTTGCCTCATAGTGATATTGTTTGATCATAGCATGGAAGAAAAAAAAGAGATAAGAAGGAAGCACATCGACCCACTTGGCTTTTGAACGAGCTATCTTCCGCCCCATAATTGCATTTGCATTCTCTCAAGTGGCCCTTCCGAGAATAATCCAAATCCGATTTTCTCGCTCGAGAAAATTCGCAATTCGTGGTTGTTTCTTCATTGCATAAAGATTCCGGGTCATCGGGAATCAGCGAATCAGCACGCGATTAATGCTGAGAAGTAAATACTCAAACATATGGCGGCTTACATGGAAACAGGTCAACGCGCCCAAAGCTGGTCCCGTTAGTGGCCGGGTATATTTTAACTGAAAATTGGTCCCGTTAGGGGTCACTTTCAAACCCCTGGAACGAGCATGGATGCCCAACGAAAATCCAAGACGCCCCCCCCCCCTCCCCGCTCAAACGTTCAAATTTAGTCAAACTTTCATCCTTTACATACTAGGCACTCTTGGGCACTAAAGCTGAACGCATAACGATGTACAAACACTGCGTGTTTAACGAAAACGGCAACAAACACACACCGGAGACAGCCGGAACATGTTGTAATATACAATATACTTTTACACTTTTACGTGATCATAATATAGAGTTTTCAAAATATTATTCAGTAATGATTGCGTGCCAATCATCGATTGCGGCAGAGGGATTACGATCAAGGGGTCGCTATTGAATCCCTTCCTTTTGTGCGGGTGAATAGATAAACAGATTAAAATCGGATGGTGGAAGTCGATGTGCTTCCTTCTTATCTCTATCTTCCATGATCATAGTTAACTCAAACTTATACTATCGCAGTAAAATACCTTTTTTGTAATGCAACGTAGATTGAAGTGATGGGGCATCATTGGGTGTCAGTTTGGTATCAAAATGGGGTTCAAGGACAGGCAGTTGATATCCACAAAGCTATGAGAGCACGTACCCACCACTACACCGTCCATCTCAATTATCATTACAAATTTGGTTGCAAAAAATTACCAAAACAATGAACTAAACGATTGAAAAAATGGTCTAGTTATTTGTTGTTTTGCACACCCCACTGCTATACACGTGATAACAAAAACTATTTAGGGGGAATTAAGAAAAAAAATACTATGATGACAAATAAGATCAACTAACCCTGTAGTAACCTACGAATCTACCTTAAGGTATTTAAGTTTTAAATATTTGATGTAGTAATGATTTGAAAGTGAATATAAGTTGGGAGGGGGGAATGTCCACCTTTAGTAAGAAATACATCGGAAAATTACTTTAAACACAACAAACTACTGCTGGCTTTTAATGTAATATTTAAATCATAGAAACAAGTGTTATTACATGTAGGTGATAATCAAAGCTAATTTAATTTACAATCGACACGGATAGGGTCTGGTTGAGGAGGCAAAAGTGTTTAGGGGTCCCTTTTACAATACAAACATTTAATATAGCGCCTTATCAAATTATGGAAAGCGCTTTTCAAATTTAAAATATGACAATTTGGCGTATAAAACAATGATTAAGATATATTTAAGAGTGATGGAATAACAAACACACTTAACATCTAATCGATAGATTGTGAGGCAATGTATACCAATTTAAGGACATGCTCAACTCTTAGGTAATAGGTGAGATTTTAGAGCTTCTTAAAAGTAACAATAGACCTGAAGTGGCGAACAGAGATGGGGAAAGAGCTCCATGGGCTAAGGGCTGCATTGCTGAACGTCTTGCCACCCACTGACCTTTTTACGGTGAACAGTTACGAGCATATTGATTATCACCTATAATCTGATTTTTGCACAGTCGAGGGACTCGGTCAAACTTCAATTAGCTCGTTCTGCCACATACTTTCATCAATGTTGACTTGACACAAACATCAATGACCACGACCGCATATGTGACCCGACTTGTCTGGGGTCAAAGGCCACGTAAAGGTCACAGGAGCCATAAAGGTTGTTTTCACTAAAATGCTACTCCTCCCACAGATTATATTACATGGTAAAGTGACCAATGGATATGGAGCGGCTTGGGACCCTTCATCAATGTTATGCTCAGCATGGCGATCAAATGTCGTTAAAGGAGCATTTCCGGCTTGAGTTGAAAATATCTTTAAAAAAATCATATCTACAGTATGCAAGGTAGTAGATTGATGCTAATTGCACAGATGTATGTTATAAATTCCATACAAGTCAATGGAGGTCATTCAGGGGTCAAAGGTCAATTTTTCAAAATAGTTTTGAGTGTCTCAAATGCTTAGTTACCAAAGTAGGGGAAACAAGGTCAAGCCCCATTGAATACAATGGACATAGACCTTTGTTGCGCCTACTTTGGTAACTAAGCATTTTAGACAGTCAAAACTATTATTTTAATCCTATGAGCTCCACCAATAATATGCACCGTATTTTATCCAAATCAGAGTAACTTTGAAATTTGACCACTGTACAACTGAAAATTACCCTTTTTATTAATGTTTGCCGTTTTTAGCCTATAACTCCAAAACTTCGGGTTGTAGTTAGTACAAGCTATACTTTTTGGAATCCTTATGATCAGACAAATAATGTGGTATACTTTTCAATATGATTGAAGCAATTTAAAATTTTCCCCCGTGTAAACCTTGGTTACCCCTACCTGGCTGTAATTACCATTCCAGAAATGCTATCATGCATTTTTGTGTAGGCCATTGTGTACTAATGCTGCATAATAAGTGTCGTTGTGTCCCCTTTCATGATACCGAAAATTTGCTTGGCTATGGACTAATGTATGATTGCTTGGCTCATGGACTAATATATGATTGCACAAAGACGTCAAAAATTATTTCTGGAATGAGATGAATAAATGTAAACCAGTGTAAACGAGCTTAAACGTATCAGATTTTCTAATATTCCGTATTAGTGACGAAAAAAATACTGAATAAAATGCATGCAAGCACGTTATTGGTAGAGAGAAATCATTTGCATGAAAGTTCATCTGTGATGGTAAAATCTGGATAAAATTCAACTTTTGTTTACAACAGAAAGCAATTGTCATACCTGGAATTTTCAGTTGTCATCACTACAACTTTCATCAGCAGAGTGACCCGATTCAGAGTTCATGACCCATAGTCGGTAGTGTTGGTACGATAACATATAACTGTGCTAAGTTTCTGGCCAATATTCTTTCACCATTGGTTGGCAAAAGTAGCCATCATGTTGCCAACTCTCAGTATTTCGCAGAATGTATAAAGGATGAAAGCGTGGATGAAGACGAGGAACTAAGTTCCTATGATGTCACCGCACTATTTACAACGGTACCCATTGACAAATCGCTAGACATTATCCGAGCGAGGTTGGAAAGTGACATAACACACAAGAACAAGTCTCTCCACAGGACAGATTGTTAAATTGCTAAAAGTTTGTCTTACGCTGCACTTACTTCGTCTACAATGGGTTGTTTATTTACAAATACATGGTGCCGCGATGGGCTCGCCAGTTTCGCCCATTATATGTAATTTGTATATGGAACACTTTGAACAACTAGCGATCTCTACAGCTCCGCATCCACCATTGTGGTGGATTAGTCTACGTGAACGACACTCACACCAAGCTTAAGAAACAATTTGCTCGGGAGTTCACTGACCACGTTAATGCTCCGAGCCTGACATCAAGTTCACTATATACAGAGGTTGAAGAGAATAGGGCTTACGCCTTTCTCGATACTTTGTTATCAAAGAGGGCGGGAGTCTGGACATCAAGATATACCGAAAGACTACTCATACAGATCAGTATAATGAGTTTCTCCTCTAATCACCCTGTTAGTTAGGGGGACTGTAGTTTGATATGAAGTCCCGTGGGATTTCAATGATTAAAGCATTACACCTATTTAGACACCTTAAGTAGGTCCCAGAGAACAAGAAAAGTTTTGATGGAGAATTCCCAGGGGTGGCAGATGGTGGCCATCTTGATTTTCAAAATGGCCGCCATTTTGGTATATTTTCAAATCATAACTCGAGTTGTGAATGTGCTAGGAAGCTAGTTTTGGTGCCAAAACTTCATGTTAGACACCTACAACTCCCTGGAAAGGATAACGCTAGATTAGAAAATTAACATTAAGACAGGCAGCCATATTGTTTTTCAAAATGGCTGCCAATTACCATGTTTATTGTACATTTTCAGAAGTAATTTCAGTGGTGAGTTTCATACAAATTTAATTTTAATGGCACAGTCTCCATTTAACTAGTCAAGATGTATATAAAGATGTTTTGGATTTGTAGTAATAGTAAATAGTGATTCTTCCAATCCATCTTGTATAATTTGTATTTCAAAATGGTTGTCATTTTGTTTAACTTTTTTTCAATATAAGTTATTCATAGGGCATTTATGCTAGACCTGAATGCTACGGTGCATTTCTCTCTTAATTCCTTAGACTTATTTTTAAGTCTAACGAGACTGGAATTAGTGACAAAACCTTTTTTGGACTTAAAAAATTCAAATCCGTGAAAAGGCTTACTTAAAATAAGTCCTTTTGATTTGAAAATAAACCTTTAAATGAATTAAAAACTGTTTATAAAATCATTTATATTTGAATCTAAAGGAGTTGTTTTAAATCCCAAAAGGTTTTGTCACTAATTCCAGTCACCTCAGACTTAAAAATAAGTCTAAGGAATTAAGAGAGTTGGCTTCCACGAATCAGTAATGTCAACACGGTCAGGCAGGTATTTTACTCGTACATCTAAGTGCCGGTGTAGAAGTTTTTATAGTCCGCCGGACTCATAGTCCACCTACAACGGTAAAGAATGGGGCACTTGATTCAGTTGACTCTTCATGCATTATTCATTGTTGTCTATGGAGCCCGGATTATATCTATTTTTACATCGGTGTAAAAAGTCCGGGCTCCACAGACAACAACGGAATAAGGCTTGAAACTAATGTGGCCTGAAGAGTCAACTGAGGCTCTAGCTGTTCTTCAACGTTGTAGGTGGGTTATGAGTCCAGATGACTATATCTCCTTCCAAACGTTAAACGCCAGTGCTTTCAATCAACGCTCACGATTTAATGCTTTGGGCACTGAATCGCAGTGACGTCACTGACTCGAGAAAGATAAATGCACTCTAGTATCCTTGTTCATAATCGTACATTGTAGTGGAATGGGCCGAGTGGAGATGAATTCTACTTACAGCATTACTAAACAGTGCTTTCAATCAACGCTCGCGATTTAATGCTTTAGGCACAGAATCGCAGTGACTTCACTGACTCGAGAAAGATAAATGCACTCTAGTATCCTTGTTCATAATCGTACATTGTAGTGGAATGGGCCGAGTAGAGATGAATTCTACTTACAACATTACTAAACATCCAATTAAACTTTGTTAAAAAGATAACAAAAACACTGTCTAGTGCCGTCTATTTTGTATGAGTCCATTTAAAACTGCATGTAGGGTAGTCTATGAGTGTTGTATTTTAGCTGGATGTGGAGTAGTATATTTGGTATGAGTCTTTTAAAGTGCACTGTGGAATTGTTTACTTGGTACGAGTCCAACGAATGTTGATTTATCAAGAACAAGCGCACTATAATCCATTTGCCAGAGTCCTATATCATAGCAGATGGGATGAGTTGGATGTGATCGTAAAACAATACAGTGAGCATATAATTACACTTCTTTAAAAGTGCACTGCGAGGTTGTTTAATTGGTATGAGTCCCACATTCCACTTTGTGTGAATTATATGTTTTACCACACTGTTAAAGTTTTCTATCACTGTCATCATCATCAACTTTCATGATGCACTGTTAAAAATGACCATAAAAAAACATCGTTTCAACTGGCAGCTGGGACTCATAGCAGTTAAAATGACATTTGTGTACAGTTATTTGCACATTGTGAGTCCCAACTGCCAATTAGGTCCACTCTTTCTGCATTCTTGCATTCATTAGACTCGATGAAGCATCCACAAAGTTCTGTACAGAATAGTCCATTCTTTCCACATTTGTACACATTATTATTGGCTCATCAAACCTTGGCACAATCACACTTCACCACATGAATTACTGCATCTGGAGAAAGAGGTAAAGATATCATCACTGGCTTGAATTTGCCATTCACCAAATCCTACCCGTAGTAATTTGGCTGGGGTAACTCCGGATTTGTTACACTCTCATTGTACCAAAACAGTGAGTGGGCTCGCATGATAGCTGGTAAAAGTGCAGCTCTAGTCGGAGGCCGACCGACCGACCCTCTGATTGTGCCTGTTTCTTGCCTTGTAAATCCACACATCGAGAAATTGAATTCTCACCAGCATCCATGAAGCACACACAAAGCTCATTCTCCATAGTCTAAATGCTACACAATAAATTAATGCCACATCTGTAAGAATTTATTCACCATACACAGACGTCCTTTCTACTAGCCATTCTGTGCTACCCAAACCTCTGTATAGATACATGCTTTATCGCAGGAGTATATAAGAAGACCACATGCCCCTATTTACAATGCTGTGGATGCTCAGAAGTCTGCATTTCTTCCCCTTTTCCATGCACTATCATGAGCAGATGTCACTGGGAGATTTTCTGGCAAGGAAAGCTGACGTTTTGGAAGGACTTGAAAGAATTTGGCTCAGATGATGACAAGGTATATGCCCATACACAGCTCGGAGTGGCAGAAATATCATCTGAAGCAATCCTATTAGCCTGCCATCAAAAGCATTTGTGTGTCGGTTGCATTTACCTCGTACGGAATTAACAAATGTAGCAGATGTACAATTGTATCTGTTTTGGAAGATGACAAGACCTATTTCTTGATGTGAGGATTTTGTTTGGTCGCGCCAAGTACCAACAAGGCAAGAAACAGGCACGATCATATGGTCTGCCTCCTACCAGAGCAGCACCTTTACTATAGCTACCATGCGATACCACTGCAGTGATAATTGGGTACAATGACATATCAAATCCAGAGTTGCAGCGATCCAATTACTACAGATGGGATTCGGTGAATGACAAATTCACGCCAGTGATGACATTTGCCTCCTGCTCCAGACATACCAGATGCAATAATTCATTTGGTGAAGTGATTGTGCCAAGTCTTGATGTGCCAAAGATTAGTGCAAATGTATAATGGACTGAACTGTACAGAACTTACTGGATGTGCCATCGAGTCTGATGAATTCAAGAAATTGTGAACCTACCCGATGTCCCCATCCTGGCAGATGAGGACGACAACCATTGTCATGATTGTTGTAAACAAAGCGTCAGTGGATTGATGGTGCGCTTGCTCATGATAAATCCATATTTGTGGGCTCATACCAATTAAACAACTCCAAAGTGCACTTTTAAAGAAGTTTAAAATATGCTCACTTTGCTGTTTTGTGGGCACATTCTGCCTATCTGGTCTGTTATGATATAGGACTCGTGCAAAATTAATTATAATAGTGAGCTTGTTCTTGATAAATCATATTTGTGGGAATCATACCAATTAAACAACTACACAGTGCAGTGTTAAGGATCTCATACCAAATAGAATACTCCACATCCAGCTCTAATACAACACTCATGGACTACCCTACAGGAAGCTTTAAATGTACTCATACAAAATAGACTGCTCTACAGTTCTACAGTGGTGTGATTATGGGTTGTTCTATGTGACAGTGTTTTTGTTGTCTTGTTTCCTCGTGTTACCAAGGGGGTGGCACCCCCGTAAACTTTCCTCTGGTGCGTTAAAAAGCCAATTGATTTCACAAAATGCTTCCAGGTGATTGTTTTATCATTCTTTGGGTAATTTTAGCCATTTTTTTTGTAAAGGTAGCACCTTCACCGGGGTTGCGTCAAAGTCAATGAGTGTGTGCGTGGGTGGGTGTGTGTGTGCGTGGGTGGGTGTGTGTGTGTGAATGACTGACCACCTAAGGATACTTTGTGGTACACTTTTATGGTACAATATTCTGATTAGTATAGCTGTACAAGTTTATGTTCATGTAAAACTAGTCAATTGCCACCTTTAAAGCTGAAAACCGCATGAAAATCCAATATTCCTACCTTTATATAGTGCTAAATTGAATTTTCTCCTATTTTTGTGGAATATAACAATTTTGCAGACTTGCATAGTTTATTACATCATTGTGATGCCATACTAGGTTTGCTCATACTTATTTTGGTATCAATGGAAAGAAGAGGACCATAGCTACCCGCTGGTATCAAAATCATAAGCATGGGGTGGCAAAAAAACTTGGTAAGATAGGAATAACAAAGTCATTATGGCTGCCATTTTGAAATACAATTATACAAGATGGATTGAAAGAATCACTGTTTACTCTTACCAAATCAGAAACATCTTTATATACATCTTGACTATTTGAATGGAGACTGTGTCACCATAATTAATTTTGTATGAAACTCACCACTAAAATTACTGCTGAAAATGTACAATAAACATGGTAATTGGCGGCCATTTTTGAAAAACAAAATGGCTGCCAGTCTTAATGTTCCTCTTCAAATTTAGCTTTATCCTTTCCAGGGAGTTGTAGGTGTTTAACATGAAGTTTTGGCACCAAAACTAGCTTCCTAGTACATTCACAACTCGAGTTGTGATTTGAAAATATACCAAAATGGCAGCCATTTTGAAAACCAAGATGGCTGCCATCTGCCACCCCTGGGAATTCTCCATCAAAACTTTTCTTGTTCTCTGGGACCTACTTAAGGTACCTAAATAGGTGTGATGCTTTAATCATTGAAATCCCACGGGATTCCACAGTCCCCTTGACTATGTTGAACACAAGTCGGGTGTGATACAAACTCTGTTTCAATGCGCTGATCCTGTGATTACCTACCCAACGGATTGTGAGGAAGAAAAAGAACACATTTCCCAAGCTTTGCCTAAACGCGGTAATATCTTAAATGGGCATTTAAAGAGACATGAGGAGATTTCCCGAAAGAAGCGCCCCCAATTTTTTCTCGAACCTAGGTTTTTTACATTTTTGGAATACTTACCAATGTATAAGATCACACCTGAAGTGAATAAGCCGAATACGCCGTGTTTATGTAATAAGATGATGATTTATAGTTTAAATCAAAGCATGGTTTTCAATGGGGAAAGATTACGATAGCATCATCATCATCATCCTTCGGCTGCGGAGCAGGCGATTACAAGATTCTCCATGCACATCTATCTTTGGCAAGTGCGGCTATCTGCTCAGCTTGTATCATGCCTTTATCATACCCTAGCAAACGTTGGATGTAGGCTAATAAGAGGTGCGTGGACGTCCAGGTCTCCTTTTGCCATGAGGAGGTATGTAGAGAGCATATCTTCTAGCAGGCTCTTCCTCTGGCAGCCGAAGGATGTGTCCAAGGAAACTCAGCTGCCGATGTCTTACAAGGTGGATAAGAGGCTCAGTGTTGGTCATTGAATATAAGATGGTGTTTGAGACACGGTCTTTCCGTTTTATGTCCAGCATAATCCTATAGCAAGAGGTAGCAAATGCGTTGATTTTGCTTTCCATGTCTTGTGATAGCACCCAGGATTCACAGCCATAGAGTAGGATGGTCACACAGGCAGTGTTTAATAACTTGACTTTTGCAGAGATGGATAATTGGGGCTTTTTCACTGACGTTCTAGCTTCCAGAGGGCACTCCATGCTAATGCTTGGCTTCTTTTTAGGTCGCTTGCAGCAGATGCCATTTTGGAGCCAAGATATTTGAAATCTGTCACATGGTTGATGGATTCACCATAGACTTGAAGTGTTGGATGAGGATGACAATTTGCAGTCATGTACTCTGTCTTGGATATGCTTATTATGAGGCCAAGATTTTCTGCGGCTGCTGCAGTATTGGTCAGCTGTGTCTGTGCCCTCGGAAGAGTGGATTCCAGCACTGCAATATCATCAGCAAAATCCAAGTCATTCAATACTTTGGCTGGGTAACGTCTGGAGCGGCGGGGTGTGTTACAATTCCAGAGTCACAATCTGATGTGGCCTTCTTCATTAGAAAGTCTACTAATATGATGAAAAGGAATGGAGCTAAAACATCACCCTGAAGAACTCCGGTGGGGACTTCGAAAGGATCCGAAATGGTTCCGTCGACCATTACTGCACTTTTTAGAGTTGTTGTATAGCGCACTTATGGCATTCACTACTACTTCTGGTATTCCATAATGCCGCATCACAGCAAACATCACCTTTCTATTGATGGAACCAAAGGCCTTCTTAAAGTCTATAAAGGTGACTGTAAGAGGAAGCTGGTAGTCTTGGAAACCTTCCATGATTCTTCTGAGGATATGGATCTGCTGGGCACAACTTCTTCCAGAACGAAATCCAGCCTGGTTGCTTCTTAAGATGGGATCCACATGATCTCTGATTCTGTTTAGAAGAATCTTGTTGTAAACCTTGGCTGTAATTGACAGAAGAGATATTGCTCTTACTTTTCTTAACTAGTCCTTTTTCGATGAACTCCTGACCAGCTAGGTTTTATACCCCATCGGCCATCGCGTAGGTTAGAGGCATCTTGCACCCGGGAAAGGTCAAGACATCACCGATGACAGCAGGGGTACATATACACAGATCCCCTGTTGTCGGGCAAGGTGTATCCCTACATTTCGGTGTAGGTGCTGGCTGGGGGCTATGACTTCTTTCTGCTCCTCACTTCTAGACCTTCTATTGGTCTCTTGTAAGCCAGGTTGAAACCTGCACTTAGTTTTAGGTATTTGTTCATTACCTTGGCGGACAAGAAAATAAAATTATTTTCCAACAGCATAAGGCGTACGAGGATCAATCCCACCGGCCATTGGACAGTTGCTGCTTAAAACATGACAGTATAGGGCCCACGAATTGCATTTCACCGGCCAATCATGCTTTCGGGACAGAGGCGAACTACAGTATAATGAGTAGAATTCGGCTGCTGTTGCTTCCGGAACCAAGCTTATCAGAGCTGATCACCCGCACAGTTTGCCAGACTGGATTGAAACAATTCTGGCACCACTCATGATTACGAAAATTACAAGAAAGAAACCAAGTACTCAATCGAAGGCAGCTTGGCGACCGCCAAGTGATGACTCTATGACGGGCCAGCAGGAACTCGGCACACCAACACGAACTGATGGTCCTGAGAAGTGTCGTCTGTCTGCCTTCAAACCTCTTATTGTATCCACCTACAATGTACGTACCCTGTACCAGCATTCATGGGCTGTACCGATGCAGGTGTAGATATTGTTGGCATCCAAGCACATCGCCTAATCACAACCAACCCCACAGAAGAGCTATGGTCTGATGATAAAACCTGGGTGTTAATTTACAGCACAGTCACGGACCAGAGACAAGGCGGTGTTGGTATACTTATGGCAAGACACATCTACAAATGTTTGCAAAAGGGTGAACTCCATTTCCAACAGGATCATCACTGCCACATTCCATGGTAACCCAAAACTTACAGTGACATCTGTCTATGCCCCCACTGAGTGCGCTACACTTGATGACAAGAGTGAGTTTTACGACACTCTCGAGGACCATTTAAAACAGGTCAAAACACATAACATCCACCTGGTTGTGGGAGACTTCAATGCTTACGATAGCAGGCAAGTTCAAAACAAGGTTTGCGGTTTCTTTTGCACCTGTGTGTCCATTAAACCTTCCAAACGTTCTCGGTAGGTGGTCTACAACCGATCCAGTGAAATTTTAGAGAAATTCATACCCTAAAAAATCTCCTCCTGTCACTTTAAAAGAACTGAAATACCTGGAAAGGATAAATCTAACTCAAAATCTGACAGCGCTACTTCTATATACCAACAAAAGTAAAGGACATGTATTGTTACCTTATATTAAAGTTGTATCTGAAGAACTTTTGCCTCATAATGGTATTAGGGTGTGTTTTAAAGGGGCATTTCGTGATCCCCAGCATCGTCCCCCAGACTTACCTAAAAAAAGTTTATTTTCATATCATCTGAACCGTTGACATTAGAACTACAGCCACCCGACTTTCCAAACTTCATAGTTTATAGCCTGCTAAAACATTCAACACTAGTGATATAACTACCTTCTCTAATCATCCTCTATTATGCACTATACACTCAAAAAAGACTTCTACAAAAAACATAGATCTGTCAGCCGTTTTTTACCTCAGAACCCTCACATCTAGCGTATAGGCATTTTCTTGAATGTAGCTCACCCCCATTATACACCAGATTGGTATACAGCGCCATCATTCGACACTGGCAAGTCAGCGACGCTATTCTTCCATAGCCCTAACCCCACCCACTTGGGTTCATTGTATCAGATTCCACACCACTAAATAGATCTGGTCTGGCACCCTCTGGCCGAAAAGTGTGGAAAAAGGTAAAAAGAGTGACGGTTAAATTACAATTGAAAAATAGTAGAAACTGGAACTTCCTGGGCCATAATTGTTAGAAATTATTTTAAAGATATAAATCAGCACAATATCAAGACAAAAAGGTGTGTGAGGCTTACTACTGAGTAATTACAGTACTAATTTTACACCCACCCCATAGGAATAATTTGACTAGAAGCCACAGTTTCAGAGGGGGTCGGTCTCATCGTTGTCTTCATGCTTCAGTAGCTCGAAAAATCCGTGGTCAACTTATGAATTCTTCTTGCTGAATGGGATGCAGAGGTCTAGTAGTCCAAGGTAATGCATAATTTAAGCAACTGAGTCGCTTCGTTAATACAATATACAATACAATACAAACGGCATTTGATATAGCGCCTTCTCAAAACAAGGTCAAAGCGCTTTACAAAATAGAGAGTAATTACCAAGGGGGTGAAGCCCATTCAAAACCAGTCGTCCGTGCTGGGCGATGACATTTTGAATATTGCACGGAATAATTATTAGTTTGGGTGCTTGTATACACACATAATGTCAATTCGATACAAACAATCCGGCAAAATATCAGTTGTTGGATGTTGGGTGCTATTGGGTGGTTAAATTTTGTCCTACCCGTGGCCACACAACGAATGAAATGACACGTCAGTCGTCTTGATTTAAATAAACCGCCTCAATGAATACATCTTTTCACCTAAGCGCGCATTGCATTATGGGAAAAAACGAGTATCTGAGCACAATGATCCAGGTGCACTATTATTACACCTGGCCACCTCTAACACATACATCAATTTTATCACTACCGATTAGTGTATATGCAAAGCGGCACCCACGCTATGTGGAAGAAGCGGAGGCAGCCATTGCTTTCTATTGTTGGTACTCTATGTTTTCTTTGTGGTCGGCAAAACATGCGAGACGATGAATTTCTAAAGATGACGTAACGCTTTACCTCTCTATCTATATAGAACCTCTTTGGTAATTACTATTTAGCCTAAAACATAGTAATACAACAGGTATTGTAAAAGATGAACCATGAGATAAGTACTTAACATCAAATTATATAATAAAAAAGAAAACAGCTGCACAATTAAATATCATGTGAGGCAATAACAAAAAAATAATTTAAGCACACGATCAACTCTTAGGAAATAGATGAAATTTTAGAACTTTCTTAAAAGTAACAATGGACTTGGAGTGGCGAACAGAGATAGGCAAAGAGTTCCATAGGCTAGGGGCCGCATTGCTGAAATCCCTGTCACCCACTGACCTTTTTGTGTGGGAAACAGTGAGGAGCGTCTTGTCATCTGCAGATCGCAATCCTGGCCTGCCAGGAATATACAAAGAGAGGTATTCGGACAAGTAAGATGGCAATTGTCCGGAAATGCCCTTGTAAGTAAGAAGCATAAGCTTAAAGACAACGCGCTCACTAATTGGTAGCCAATGGAGCTCTTTAAGGAGTGCTGTGGCTGGTGTCCTTCTATCAAATCTGAACACCAGCCTGGCTGCTCTATTCTGTAAAATCTGAAGTTTACTCTGATCTCTGGCCGACATTCCATACAAAAGTGAAGTGGCATAGTCAATGCGAGATAAAATCAGTGAACGGACGAGATGACGACAACTCTCAAATGTGATAAAGCGGCGGATCCGGTAAATATTGCGAAGGTGGAAGTGAACAGACTTAATGATGACCTTTACATGTTCAGTCATAGACATTTTCTGATCAAACACGACACCAAGGTTTCTAATTGCCGAGGACTGGGAAACATCCACTGTCCCGACCCTGATGGTAATATCTTTGAGGCGACTTGTGTAATAGGATGAACATGCGATGAAAAATTGGTCTTTTCATCATTCAATTTGAGTTGGTTACAGCGCATCCACTCACTGATTTCATCAATACAAAGAGAGAGTCTTTTGACAGCATGTTTGGCATCACCATCAATCTTAGAATCAAATGTCAAATAGAGCTGCACATCATCAGCATACATGTGGTAAGCAATATTGTGCTTCCGGATGATTGATGCGATACAGTATGTGTACATTATGAAAAAGAGAGGCCCGACCACAGAACCCTGAGGAAGACCGAAAGGGAGATGATGCTTGTTTGAAATTGCATCCCCAATGCGCACACGAAAAGAGCGGTTCTGCAGGTAAGACCGAATCCACTGTAAGGCAGTACCTTGAATTTTGAAAGTATCACGTAACCTATCCAAAAGAATGGCATGATCAACAGTATCAAAAGCTGCAGAAAGATCTAGCAGCACAATCAGTTGCTATTGTTGTGAATTGCATTGAAGACATCGGTCTTAATGAGAAATTCACGTTTTAATTAGGGCTATTTTGTACATAAACCAAGGCCAATTTATTTGGTGGTGTGCAAACAATCAATGTTTGAAGTCATATACGAATGCTGAAGCGTGTGCGTACCTTATTCCTTCTTGTTCTACCTCAGGACGCCGTCGCAGCGACGCCCATTATTGCAGATGTGCATCTTCTTGCTTACGCGGACGTGTGTGTTTGTGGGTGTGGTGTGGGTTCGCGTGTGTGTTGCATGTGTGCGGCGCGCCGCGGTGGCATGTATGTGTGATCGTGTGTGGGTGGGCGTGCATGCTGTGTGTGCGTGTGCCTGCGCCCCACCCCCATGTGTGGTTCGCTTTATTAGAATCACCGGAATCTTACAAAAGCTACAAACTTAACCAAAATCCACACATAGCACACAAGCTGTAAATTTTTGAGAAGAGATTTGGTGAGATTCAATGGCGTTTGTCTACGAATGGCTTTTGCCAACACGTCCATGGACAACACACATAAATAGGTTTTCGGGTCATCACCATTTTCATGGAATCCTGCATGTTGGGATGTTACACTTAGTACAAGGGTTTCCACTCCCGTTTAGTGCCAGGGGTGTCTATGAATTGCTACGTGACGTCGAAAGGCGGGGTGGGTGGTGGAAAGCTAGTGATGTAGAAACTAGAATAGAACCCTTCAAGTTGTGATGGCGCAATTGGTTAGCGCGCTCTAGTACTGACAGAGAGGTTGTGGGTTCGAGTCCCATTCACAGCAAGTTCCTTACGATAGTATGCAACGCCGCTTTGTTATCAATTTCTTTTTCGCCTAGACATATTCTAAACAAAAATCACATCAGATTCGGTGTCACATCACCAGTTCTTACGTATGTAAATTAATTGAGTTGTTCCGTATTAACATTCGAGAAAACAGGAATGCTGACCCTCTTCTGCCCCCTAGTGAGGGCGGCAACTACGTGACGTCGAAACAAGGCGCGTGAACGCTAGTGATGTATTTTGTATCACACCACTCGGACCACAGCTCACACCCACCCCAATGACACACACGTCCCCAGACTGCACTGCGACGACAACGTGCGTTAGACACGCACGCTCTAGTACTGAAAGAGAGGTTGGGGTTCGAGTCCCATTACAGCAAGTTCCTTTTACGTAGTATGCAACGCCCGCGTTGTTATCAATTTCTTTCGCCTCATTTTACATATTTCTATAACAAAAATCACATAAGATTCGTGTCAACTCCACCATTCTGACGATATATATATATCATATATTAGAATATATATATATATATATATATAAATTCAGCAACAAATGGCTGTGGTTCTTTTAGTTTTCAAACTATTCTGATCAGCCGACTTCGTTAGTGCCCAGGGTACATACTATTAACGGCGGGCAGATTTTATTATTTTTTTGTATGAAAAGAAGGGTATTTAAAAGTCCAACAATTAAAAAAATCGAAAAAAAAAAAAAAATACCACGGCGTGGCCAGCGCGTAAAATGAATTTGAGGATCCATAGGAACCCCTCCAGTCAAATTTGTTAAACCACCTTCTATTGTAAAACCCTTGCACGATTTTCGTAATCTTGGCATTTGATTCAATGCATATTTCTCCTCAGTGATAGTCTTTGTTGCAGTCCCTGTCGATCGTGATGATCTGATATTATGAGCTTACATTCTTCATTCTAGATGAACTTTGCCCTATTGCCACTAAGGAGCAGAGGAAGAAGGAAGAAAAGGAAGGGTATAGAGAGGAGTAAAATTTTGCCCGCCTGCCGCCTTTTTTGTCCCGATAATGGTAAAACAATCCATCAGGAGAGGCTTGCAGGAGGAGTCGAGCGTAATTTGGGCAAATTACTTCTGATGAAGAGTTTATAATACGGCTTATTGTTGAGAAAGACAAATTCAGTAAACTCACTGTTGATGCTAAACTTGACCTTTTTTACTTTTTTAGACTACGGACATGTTCATACACTTAAAAAGTCCATTGAATTAATTAAACTTCAAAATTTAATTTTGTACTTTTTGTGTTTTATCCTTTTTTTATTAATTGGTCTCGCTATCAGTTTTGAAAAGATTAGGTTTATTGCCAAATATTTACTGTCAAGATGATTCTCTTCATGCAGATAGCGTATTAAAAATGCTATATGCAAGGTTTTAAAGCATGTCTCCACTACGAGTTGGTGAAATAATGACCAAATGTCATTAACTATATAAACACACTTCCTTCCTGGATCATTAAAACGAATTTGAAATGTCTATTACCTATCTTTACTAGAATAGTAAACAGTTCTCTTTTGACAGGCTATTTTGCTCACACTTTGAAGCATTCTATGCACTAATCCCTGTACTTAAGATATCTTTTGATCGTGATGTAATTAAGAGCTGTCGCTCCCAAACTAAATATATACTCATCAAGTGACACTAAAATTCAATGCAAGTGGACCAGCTTATTTGTTTCAAAACACAACAATACTTACAAGTTTATTTTAAGAGATATATATTTCTTCAGAAAAAAATACAATTTATATGATCTTTGTGTTAATAAAGTAATTATTACAAAGTTTTCTTTGAACAAATTGAGCTCGTTACAGAATCAAAGTTGTACAACTTTTCTTGCGAAGTGTGCACACAATTTAACCAAAATGTCTTCATGTCGTTACGCAACCAAAAAGTTCTTGAAGATATAGAAGTTAAAATTGATATTACCAGATGAGCGATGACAAACTAAAGTTTTGGGTGTTAACATACACGAAGATTCCATTTCAGCGAAATAAAAGGCTTGACATTTTGAAGTTGTTTCCTATGTTTCCAACGTAAAGCCCCACGCGACGAACTGAAAGTTTGTTGATGACTATTCCAAATTAAGTGATGAACATAACATACGGTGGACTACGGATTTAAAAGACTAAACAGGAAATATAATAATTTCTGAAATTGTACCCCATACTTTATAGTGTTTGCACTGTAAACACCAATTTGATAACATTACACTGGTTATGATTATAAATTCATATTTCAACCTAAACGTTTTGATAACATGACTTGACCAAAAATGAAATAGTCAAACTAATTTGACTATGCTTATGTCACATGGCATATATAACTATTCCCCAAAAGTGTATTTCAAAAAGGGGTTTTGCTCTTGGAATACTAAATAATCGTAGTTATTTGACTTTTGTGAATTTTTTGAATATAAAATTTGTAGCCAAATGCATATATTATCAAAAATCCTTCAAAGTTATTGTAGAAACATTCTTTTCATAATGTATACTCATCCAGTCGGTGACATTATTAGGAATCATTATGTTAACTTTCACTCGCATTCTGATGATGCATAGTGATTGTGAGCATGCTCTTCTCAAACTCTCAAGCTGTATACCTGACATAAACCCCTAGATGTAAAAAACATGCTGCAGATCAATTGAGACAGTCATCTACATAACAATTGTTGTTCAGCGTGTCGCTTGCTTCAAAATCAAACTCCTGCTTATTGTCCTCTGCAGTCTTCTTCAGTCCATAATTTGCGTAAGCTGGGGACCAGGTATCGCAAAAGATGTGCGCAGTCATCCAATCTTGAAGTGGTTTCTCGATATCACCATCACTCCACATTTGCGTACCTTAACTTGATGAAAGATAAACTCTATGTCTGCTACCAAGTCAACAATGCTGCCTAGATCTGAGAAAAACCCCCAAGGAGACTGTCATGTTCGGCCCCTGTAACAGCTTTTGATTGAGACATACACCTTGGTACACCGCCGCACAATCGTATACAACTCTTAGTTTCTTCTTTTGAGGGTAATGTACCATGTTTTACCGTCACAGTTTGTCTCCTTTGGAACATGTTCGGCATAGCCCTTGTCAATAACCAGCTGCATTGCTCGCAGATACTGCTTGTATTTTTTTTTTTGACAGGTCTCCACGGTTTTCCGTTGCTATCCTCAGGGGCATGGTTGCTGATGGTGTGTTTCAGATCATAAGTGACACCTTAGGAATACATGTGTACTCTTTTGGTTACTTTGGCAACTCCACATCAGACAAGTGCTTCCATCTTGCCAAGTCTTCTCGGGTGGGTACACCCTGCGACGACATAGGAATTTCTTTAATATATACCTGTGGCAACTCTATAAAGTTTTCTACACTCCAGCTGCCCACTGTAGTTGATCTATAGCCACCGTTGAATCAACAAGTTCTGATGAACTCAGGGTTTCTATGATCAGCTTCACTTTCTTGTTCTAAGATTCATGTCGCGACTCAGTTGGGAATTTGCAAAGACTGCGCTACTCTCAGTATTCAAAAGTACATAGGTAGCTACAACTCTGTCACTGTCTTCATGTTTGACCAATATTGAAGTAATAGTCATCAGTGCAGGCATCCTGGTTGTAGTTGACTAATAAGCCCACGTGCCCTGAGGTAACTTTCACCTCCTTCTTCGGCTCAGTTGCTGTTACTGCTTTTGTTTCACTATTTTTTTTTACTCTTGCCCCTATCTGGGTCATGAAGTGATGTTGGCACTTGATTATGTCACGGTTAGTACATGCAGACTTGAAATGCCCTTCTTTGAAGCACGCAAGCGCAACTTGTTCTGTTTCACAAATGTCACTCTTTCAGCTTATGGCATTTTCTGCAATTTCCTGCACTCTGCCAAAGAATGGCTTTGCTTCTCGCTCAATTTACACCACTTTTCTTTGGTGATGGTAACAAAGCTATCTCTCTTTGAACCTGTTTTCTAACTTCGTGATTGTTCATGTTGTCTTCCTGCTTTGTCAGCATTGTCGGTGATTTTTCCATAAATTGGATTGCACACAATTCTTGTCTGCTTCTCAATAAATTATATTAAAGCCAGTAAATCTGCTATCTTCCTTTCACGCTCTTCTAGATTATCCACTAGAATGCGCCACTGGTTTCTTATAGTGTATGGTATTTTCTCCCAGCGTACCTTAATGGTTCCTGAATGGACAACTTCCTGAAAACAACCAAGATCAGTCTTGGTGTTCACAAACTCTGTCAACTATATGGAGAATCTTGACCATTACTATCACACCTGGGCTAGCATAGCTTCAGCTTTCTTCTACGCTTTCTTAATTTAAGAACAATTTCAACAGTCGATTGGGCTCTCCACTGGTACAAAGAAATACAACTTGTCCATTTCATCATTTGTCTTCCTCTCTACCGAACATTCAAATGCTTGCATGAAGTTATGGTATCCCGTTGGATCTCCAATGAACGTTGGCATACTACGGCGACCTGATAAAGATGCTTCTTCTGATAGTCTATCATAACTATACCCAATTACTCAGATCACTTCTTTCTGTTTTCTTATCATTTATTTCCTTTTTATCATCTTAAAATGATCCTGCAGATGATCTTTGATTCGAGTTCACTGGTTGAGAAATCCATGTATGTTAACATCCAACTGACTTGAAAGTTGTGCCTCTCTGCATGAGATTACCTTGCTTCAGTTTCTCTAACTTGAAGCCTGCTGAATGAGGGGTTGGGCTATCTACAGATCTACGGCGCTCATTGGTACCTTGTTGTTTGCTTGCTGGTTTGATAACTCTGGTTCATGTTTTTTTCTATTGTATCATGATCTTCATTGGGACTAGTCTTCAACAAACCTCTTGTTAGCTCAATTTTGTTTGAGGCCAAAGAACCAATCTCGGACTCACTTCTTTGGTGAGTTGATGTATCCTCAGATCCTCTGCTATCCCTGGCTTGTTGGCTCAGTTGCCAAGAGCGTCGTGCTAGTAATACGGAGGTCGCCCGTTCGATCCGGCCAAGCGCCAATGTGTTTTTTTTTCAACACTTACGTGCGCTAACCATCTCCATGGAAAGATTAATAAATATTCACATGTTTAAGCTAGCAAATAAAATTCGGCACCCAATATTTTAACACAACCCAGAATGCAAAAGGAAATGAAAATACAGCTTTTGATTAATTTTGATGCGTTATAACAACAAAGAAGCTGATTGTAATATATTTTCCTGCTATATGTGTCCTCCCAACTTTGTTTATTGGGTAACCCGACGATTGTCCGATTTTTCATGTGATGTTTTCCCCCTCGAATGGGTGAATATCACCAAAACCATATGATAGCACATTTTAAGTTACATCGGTCCATCGGATAGTAAAACAAAACTGTAATAAATGGGCTATGACTATGAGTATAATAGAAAATCAGAAGGTTTTACTTTCTTTAATTAACATCGTTTAATTAAAACACAAATATCGTTAACAATCATGCTTTGGGTAATGGCAATATAGCTTTTCGGTGCTTTCTTTAGACCCCGTAGAGCGACACATAGTACTGTAGTATGGCAAGCCCAAAACGTCATAACATATTGGTCACAACGCGTTGCTTTCTAAACAACACGTTGCTTTCAGAAAACAATGTATTGTTTAGCTAACAAGTAAGAAAAGGGAAAAATCAACAAGTTGCTAAACCAATCAGTTAGAAAAGTGCAAAATCAACTCATTGCTAATGTAAGTGACGCGTTGCTCTTTCACTTTCCTGATTGGTTGAATGGGGAAAATGTTTTTGGAAAGTGAATATTGCAAGCCACCCCCGGACAGCTTGATAAACAAACTCTGCATGAACACTTTATGCTTAATTCGAACAAACCTTAACCTATCAACTATATTTTACTTTTTAAAATTGTTGACCATACCTATATATAAGCATTATTTCAAATGATTTCTATCAAATTTGCATGGGAAAATGTTTTTGGAGAGCGAACATTCTGCCCTCCCACACCCACCCCCATACAGCTTGATATACGAACTCTCGAAGAACACTTTATGCTGAATTCAAACCAAACTTAACCCATCGACTATATATTTTAATTTCTAAAAACGCTGATCAAGCATAAAAAGCATATACGCATGTAAAGTGAACCACTTACAAATTTCAAGTTGTTTCTATCAAATTTCAATGGGGAAAATGTGTTATGGAAAAGGGATATTACAAGGGTTCCGCGCTTCGCGCGGGACGGGGGGCACCCCCTCCCGCACCTAACCCCGGACCGCTTGATCTGCAAGAGCACTTTATGCTTAATTCAAACAAAACTTCAACCCGTCAACTATATTTAGGAAAGCATTGCAAAGGGTTCTGCGCACAAATTACCCTCCCCCCCCCCGCTATTATTTGCGAGGTGCCATGACTATTGCCTAAACCCAGCCCTCAATACACAGGGGCCTAACATGCAAAAAACATGACCAAATGAGTTAATCCGTTTTTAATCCGTTAATGAGTTTAATGAGTTAAAAAACACGCCCTCAAGTAGGCAATAAAAATATAGCCTACGGCTTGAAGAAAAAAATGCCCCCCAAAAGCCAACGAAAAATACTTGTCCCTTCTCAAACTTCCAAACTCCCTCCCCTTGAAGTCTAATAATGCGTCCCTAACGTCTGTTTGCCCCAAATGAAACTCAAACATTTTCCTAAAATTAATAAAATATCACCTTCATTTCATTTCCCTGAACAATGGATATGCATAGACTCCAACAAACAAAAGAGCTACTGATATTCAAGAACTTCAGATTCCTTTTCATCCCGGAGTGACGTGTGATTGCCCAATTAGTTGAAAGGATTTCAGGTGTCAATTAACAATAATAATAATCATCATCATCATAATAATAATAATTATACTAAGAGTGGAATAAGGCGAAAAATTAATCATTCATTAGCTTATAATGAGCTCTTTTTGTTATTTTAATTAATTAATATTCATATCCTTATTCCACCTCATTTGCATAAATTACTATTCATATCTTTTGACGGAATAAAGCGCAAACAAAGGATAACGTTAAGGGGAAACGAAAATTCCCCCTAACGTCAACTTTCGTGCATAACAAAACAGAATTTCCCCTTAAACCACTATTAGTATAATAATCGTAATGATAATAATAATAATAATAACTCTTCCAGTTGAATAGGGCAATATTTCAATTATTGACTAGGTTATGAGTTATTTTCTTATTTAAATTAATTAATATTCATATCCTTTGTTATCCAAAACGGAATAAACCGCAATACAAAGGGATACGTTAGGGGAAAGAAATTTCGCTCAAGAGCGTTCTGAATGAATAACAAAAGCCAATTTCGCCCAAACGTAGTGGTTTACATACTACTACTACTACTAATAATAATAATAAGCTAGGTTGACAAAAATCTAATAACCAACTTAATTATGTTCACTCGGTTGAATGTCAATATCTTTGACTAACACGATCTTGCTTTTGTTGAAAGTTCCTGATATGGAAAAAATACCCTTTTGACCCACATATGTTGTTCCACTGTTAAAACTGTTGCTAACTGTTGCTAAAAGGAAACTGATCACGTTACACGTTAAATATAGAAATGACAATATAATGTCAATTAAATACGTGTACTTTTAAACATTACAAGAACTTCAAGAACTTAATCATTTCTCGTAACCTGTTAGAATTAGTGCGTTGATTGGAAAAATTTGTTCTTAAATAGTTTAAGCGAGAAGGTCCAATGCACAAGGAATAACACGATGGCAGCGGTCGACCAACTTGACACAAGGAAATGGCGGTTCTTCCTTGTACTTATGTCTTGTCTTTACTATTCAAAAGGGAGCGTCGCGCAAGGTAGGCTTTCGATTGTACTTCAGCATTAATTTTTTGCATCAAAAAATTCTGTAATGTCATAAACCAAATGAATAAGTTGACTTAAAGGCATTATCAGTGATCTACCTGAAAGAGTGAAAAATATTTGAAATTTGCAGGAATAGCTTCAAAGTGAAGGATAAGGCTTTAGGACTCTCATACGGTATATTTTCTAACTGAAAAATTGACAGAAAAGGAAGAAAACAGCAGTGTTCAAAGATATGAATCTCCATTCAATTACGTGTTATAGTAAGTGTCCGTACGGACAGTAATGACTAAAATACTTGATTTTGTCGTTATTAGCTTGCATTTGGTCCTATCACTTGCAGGATATGAAGTCAGAAAATAACAATTACTTGATTTTGGTAACAAATGGATAGCATTGACACGTCTCTTTCCATAGATGCCAAAAAAGTACCAACATGCCTTGTATTACCTCTCATTGACGTCATAAAGTTTACATTGCAGGAACATTTTCCATTTCCATAGATACAGCAAATATCATAGAGCAAATATTTAGTTTTTGTGCCATAATGCTGTTTACGTAAAATTGCAAAATATCAATTTTACCCTATATTCAGTATTTTCATACTTGCCTTGACATATGACGTCATAGTGACGTAATAATGGGCATGTTTGTACCTGTGGTACCTAATTTATTTGGATTACTGTAAGGAAATATATATAAAAAAAATTTATTGTGCCACCTTTCGATGAATTCGGCAGCTCTTGTAGGATCAAAGAGCATTTAATGTGGTGGCAGAATATTAAATCCACCCCCATGAAGTTAGTATCTTGATATTTTGGAAAGAAGACTGTTTATGGCTTTCCTGTGGGACTATTTTGAGGTCTATAATGTATTTCACAAGAGTAATTTTATAACCATTGTATTCTCATTTTATTGAACAAACAGTAGTGTATTCTCATTCAACACTTGTTATGGTCACAAAAGAAATTTAGTTGTATATGGGTATACATGTATACAGACTTGTATGTGCAGGTAGATTTGCAAGTATGAAATTGTATATGTATGTAGATGTTGCCCAGTTTATATATATTATAGTGTAACATATTTATTTTGTAAATGGAGAATATTGCTGCAACAAAATAAAAAAGTATAAAAAAAATTAAGGAAAGGTTAAGGAAAATCCTAGGGGGGTGGGCGTGACCACCTTGTCCTCGGGTGTGTTGTTAAAAAGAAATTGATAGACGACGGTTAACATATTGGTTACAAATATTTTTTTCATCTGAACAGCTGGCCTAATTATAGTATGCGTGCCTAATATTACTTGCGTATTCGATCTTTTCTAGATGAAATTCATAATTTTGTATATTCTGTTCTTAAGGGTGGCCCACAAGTCTTTCAACGAAAGCAAAATCTTGGGTTTGATGAGGTGAGTGATAGGGTCGAGGTTGAGGATCGGTGGTTTCCCTTTGGAGCACCGTGATTAAAATATTTCCACACAACATCAAAACGCACCATCAGATTAAGGCAATTTTAATAAAGCTGATAGAATCACGAAATGCACCTTTAATTACTACAACATTATTACAACATTAAATAAAAGCAGTAAAACTGAAACCACACTTATATCAACATCATGAACAATTCACCTACAGTCAGAAACACACAAGGTACATAGTCCAAGATAAATTGAAAAAAAAAACACCCGGCAATAAGCCATAGCTGATTTTTTTTTAGGATAGCGTCTTAATGCTGTGAGGAGTAGCATCAAAAGTGGGCCTTATGCTAATTGAGAAATAAGGGGATAAAAATTTATACAGGGTCAAATTCTAAAATGTTCCAATTGTGCTCAATTGTACGCTAATGCACTAACTGAGGATTAAAAATGCATTTGCCCTATATGTATAATTTACAGTTCAAGTTCATACAGGGAGTATAGCTTCAAAATACTCTGATTCTTTTCAAAGGTGTGCCATGTGTTCGTAGCGTTCAGTATAAAATGAAAAAGAGATTATTTAAACAGTTCAATTAATGTTCTTTCTTATGTATAGGGTTCAAAGTGGTACATTACTACAGGGTCTATTTGAGGTCACCAGCCGCTCCCCTGTAAGATAGATATTTAAAAGATGTATAATGTACATCTTTTATACATATACATTGTTAATGTAGTGAATGGACATATTTTGCCATAAAATGATCATTCAACAAGCACAAGTAATATGATATTAATTGAATTAAAATCTAGGCGAACTATACATCTCCCTATAAAGGCCGATTCAGAGATTTTGAAATATATTTTTGTGTACTAATTAAAAAATAATCATCAAGAACTAAAGATAGTCGCCTAAAATGCTTAATTCCAAAATTAAAGATGGATCGAGTTTTTTTGTTTTCATGCTGTAATCAGTGCAACAGTGCCAAAAAATACCGTGTATAACAAAATTCCGGATCCGGAATTTTATAACAAAGATGTGATTTTCTATATGAAGGACTCCGATTTGAGATTACAGGGTGACCTAATAAAAACTTACCCCAAATGAAAGTGATATTTTCCACTTTTTTCAATTTGATATCTGTGGATTTTTATTTTGTCATAAAGAATGGATAATTGAGCATCTTGCCTGAATTTTTTTAAAGGTGCATTTCGTGATTCCAGCACCTTCTGTTTTATTCATTGTTTACTAGATATCCTTGAGAAAAGCTTATTCACAACTTTTTAGCTGATCCTGACTTTACAGTTTTGTGTTATGAGCTAATGCTCGTTTTCCACTGTTCCCATAGGGCCACTGAGCTATAATTTCTGTCCGTTTTAAATACAAAATTGCGAATTTCTTACAGACACGGCCAAATGAATTTGCACAATTGGAACACAGGGATTCTTACAATGTAAAAACGGTTAATGGCTCAGATGATATGAAAATCTCACCTTGTTAGGTAAGTCGGGGGGGGACAAGTTGTAGAGATCACGAAATGGCCACTTTAAAGTGGAAAATTTTGGGTAGAGTTTTATTGGGTCACTCTGTAGTTATTTCAACACATAGTGATTTTGGTAGGGACAAGCATTATGCACATGCAAAAAACCATGATTTGTTTGAAAATTAAGTGCCCCTTCATCCTGCAATCTCTGAGTCAGCCTTAAAAAGCGTGTGACTAGAACAATACAATAGTATCCTTAATCAGTGTGACTTAGAACAATACACAATAGTCAATGATTAGCTCAATTGAATCAGTTTTATTTTTTGTTTTACTTCTGTTAAACCTTTCCCCCTTAATTCATAATTAAAAAAGGGGGGACTTTGGGGGACTTTGGGGACTGAAAAATTTGGTCCCCTTAGTAGTTACCGAAAACTTATACTGAAAACAAATAGCGATTGCTCATTTTATTTCCTTGTGCCGGTGCACAAAACGGACTAACAATGTTTTAACGGCAGACCAATTACGTTATGACTGTAAGTGTGGACGCTGCTGACCAGGTACCGAACAGTAAAACTCCCACGCATATGTTAAACTTGGGAAAAAACTATTAAAACACCCCTAACTCATCACACAGTAGTTTATGGAAAAATAGCAACTGGACATGCATCTTTCATGTAAAAGTTCAAGGTAAATTTCCCAAATGATCACATTCATATTGTGGTTACCCAGAAAATGTGTTTTAGTTAGAATCAAAAAACACTACCAGTCTACATGTATGTCAATTAATGAAATTACATCAACTTTTGCTGAATTAAAACTGAGATGCATTTTCAGCCATTTTATGCAGTTTTTCCAGACGCATGCCATAGGTGGTGCACCAGGACAAACATTAATATTGGATGAGCTAGACACGCTGGTCGGTATCCCCCAGTATCGATGGGAGGCAAAGCACTGATGCACCAGAGCTACCTCAAAGTTCAAACTATGACATACACGAACGAAAATATTGATGGCTATTTTTGAAAGGTGTTAGGTAACCTTAAGCCTGACTCAGAGATGTCCCGAGGATGGCGCCTTCAATTTCTAACAATCGTATTTTCTGTCATGTACATAATGCGTATCCACATACTGTACTAATCACCGTGTGAAATAGCTAAGTCAAATCGCTGTCCTTCCTATAGAAAATCCAATTTATAATAATTTCCGGATTCGGAACTTGGTTTCCCACAGTATCCTATTGTACTGTTATACTACCCCCATAATTTTTACTATACGTAAAACAAAAATCTTTCATCCCAGACTTTGAAATTGTATTTATGTGACTATCTTAGTTCTAGTGACTATTTAAAATTAAATACACAAAATTGTATTTTCGATATACGCTGAGTCAGCCTTTAGTGGAATAAAGTCTCTCCGCCTCCCGTTTATGTATTCGGGGGGGGGGGGGGGGGTGTGGAGGGGTGTCCACGGGTTCCCGCACTTCATTAACTGTTCCCATAGAGGAATTCTTCTCAATGACATGGTACCATACACATGCACGGCAATAAACAATATAATACATAACAATAACATTCCGGTAACTTCAAAATTTATGGCAAAACAATTCTAGTACCAAGGATAACCTGCATCGTTTCTTACCATATTTCCTTTGAGTTAGATTTTTTTTCTGTCTACACCTGAAGATTTTGAGATAATCTTATTCTGTAGGTTACTTTTTACATATCTCGTTTGCTCATGCAGTTGTCTACGTTTCTTAATTTTTAACCAGTTCACTTTTCCTTTTTTATAATCCATTTCTTCACATACGTTCCCCGCGAAGTTTTTACAATCATTCAGAAAAGTCATTCAAAATTCACATGTATTTTTTGGATCTAACTCCCACTAGACTTGTCAAATCAGCATCTATGGCCGATTGCATTTTGGTAGACGTTTCATGTAGAAAAGAAGTATTGCCATTTATGTTTCCTTCAAGCTGCTACTGCACACATTATAGCGCATAAACGGAATACATTTAAACGTATTTACATACTTGGGACTTCTATACAAAACGTTTACATATCTTCTACTAAAAACTCATCGGTATTGTCATTTGGAGCCACGCACCATCTTACACTGCAAGGTAGATTGCATAGTGCCACATTTTCCTCAGTTATTTCATACACGCAGCATCATTTTTAAACATCAACCAGATCATCAAAATTTATGCAGTCCTTTATCTATTTTCCTCATTAAAAAGATGTCTCAGTTTTCCTGTATATGCCTATTCAATAAAGCAACAATCAGCCATTTTTAAAGTCTAACTTTGGTTAAGTAGGGTGTGTGACCATGAGCGACGAACGTGTGAAAGCTTCTGAACTGTAAATTTAGACCGAAAGTAGGGTCTTCGGAACTGCATTTTTTTGTGTTGTGTGGCAATTTTATGGACTTGGGAACTGAATTTGGGAGCAAATTTCAGCTTTATGAGCTAAAGAACTGGCGAAATTTTTAAATATTTTTCATGGAGCTCAATTTATGAGTGTTGTGGCAAGTAGAGTCTTAACCCTCGTCTACCGAAGGTGGTAACCACCCCTTCAGGTTTTCCGCCTTCCTACCCACCGCCCCCATCCATCATTTTGGGATCACCTGTATGTTGCCTATTACCCCGGTGGATGTTTATTTTGGGATTAAAAAGGAGCGGGAAAAAAAGCGAAAATGGAGCTGGCGAATAGATAGAAGCAACATTCAACAAACTAACCGTATCTTCTTGTACAGTAGTTACGTGGGTGAGCCAGGCATGGTGACGTCGGTAACAAAACCTGGCGGCCAAGAGGCATTGGCTTTATAATCAGGCTACCCATCCTATGACATACACGAAAAGGTATGATGGCATTCTGTAGGGGAGCTTAAAAAGCGAGCTAGGGGCTCGACAAAAGATGATACAGGGCCCAAATTGAAAAGTGGTCCAAGGTTGTTGAATTGCATACCAAAATGTTCGTATGATCACAAGGATACAAAAATGTCTAGTTGTGCTATCTTGACTTACCCTTAAGGAGTAAAGCTGAAACCGTTATTGTAGGCAAAAGGTTTTTTAAATTTATAAATTTAGCTTCTACAGGGGTCAAATACTATAAAAAACGCTACAATTTCAGTGGAAATGGTCTGAAACTGCAAAGATGCGACCACCAACAGCGATAGAAAAATGCGAACAAAATTCGAATTCCGAGGTGTCAATACTACTCCCAAAATGACAAAAAATAATTGTCTTGTTAGCCTAAAGATACAGACTAGTATTTAAACATGTCGGCCATAATGAATTCAAGATGGCCGCCAAACGAAATTAGTTGCAACTTACACTTGAGTGCATTGTTGTCCCCCCCAATACTACAAAAGGACAACAAACCAAAATGTAGCCAAATATCAAAAATATAATAACGATGGCACATACTTATGACAGACATACACTGCAAATGAACTGACATAGGGTCTTAATCGTTGTATCACCAAAACAGGATTGTTTGAAAGTGCTCTGGAACTATGGTCATATGTCACCAATTTCGGGTGGGGGTCCGTACGGACAGTATAATAAACTATTTTGGCATTGTTAGGTTGTTTCTGGTCTTATCACTTGTAAGGGTAGATTAGGATACCATACTTTTTACAGACATCAACTGTCGGTAACTTGACCAGGTCAAAAAACCGCCTATAAACCTCAGGTTCAAAATACTGAATAACCTGACAATACACTCTAACTTGATTTTTGAATTAAATCAATACAAATATTATTTTGATCCGTGGTTATGTCAATCACATTAAACATTGAATTAGATATCAATAATTAACCATTATATAGTTGTGATAAAGTTATAGTTAACTAATAATGTACCTAGAAGGCCGGCCATTACAGCATAAAGTGCTCAGAAAAAGTTTTGACGGCTCCGTTTTTGTTACAAACATCAACTTGGGATTTGTATCATCATGGGACATACAATAGCGGATGGGGTATTGAGCATTCCTAATTTTTTTAAATTTAGGGTTTAAAAAAATGCCAAAAAGGTCAAATTGTCCAAAAATGGGTAAATCAGTTGAAATGAATCTCCTTCTTCAAATATCTATCAGACCATGTCCATTTACCTTCAAAGGAGTCATTATTTAAGTGATTATAATGGAAGTCTTCCAATTTATAAAATTTTGTGAGTCACAACACCCCTGGCCCAAAAAAAGACAAAACTGTCCAAAAAATAGGTAAATCAGCAATAATAAATTCCATTCTTAAAATAATCACGATCAGAACATGTTCATTTACATTCAAATGAGTAAATTTAAGTGGATATAAAATGGCAGCCATTCAATTTTTGAATTTGGGTCTAAATGGCCAAAAAAGGTCTTAATTGTCCAAAAAATAGGTAATCAGTCGAAATGCATTCCTTTCTTAATCAATTATCAGGAATGTCCATTTACTTCAAATGGCGTCATATTTAGGTAATAAAAATATATTGCGAAGCAATTCCAATTTATAAATTTTGGGGTCATCAAAATGGCCAAAAAAGGTCAAAATTGTCCAAAAAATAGGTAAAACAATCATATTGCCTTATTTCCTCAAGTGTTTCATCAGAACATGTCGGTGTGTAACATCCCAAGGCAAAACAAATGAGAGGATTGAGTGTAGACATTTCAATTTGCCCCATTTTGGGGTCAAATTTCACTTTATGAGCTAAAGAACTGGCGGAAATTTTAAAATATTTTTGTCATGGAGCTCAAATTTAGAGTGTTGTGGACAAAGTTGAGGAGTTTTGACCCTCGTCTACCGAAGGTGGGAACCACCCCTTCAGGTTTTCCCCGCCTTCCTACCCCCCGCCCCCATCCATCATTTGGGATCACCCCTGTATGTGCCTATACCCCCGGTGGATGTTTATTTTTTGGATAAAAGGAGCGGAAAATGGAGCTAGAACTCGAGCGAAAAAGCAAACATCAACAAACCACCGTATCTTCTTGTACAGTAGTAGTGGGTGAGCCAGGATGTTGGCGGTACCACATGGGGGCCAAAGAGGCATTTATATCAGGGCTTACCCCATACTATGACATAACCGAAAATGTATGATGGCCATTCTGTAGGGGTAGCTTAAAGGCGAGCTAGGGGCTCGCAAAAGATTATACAGGGCCAAAATTGAAAAGTGGTCCAATGTTGTGGAATTGGCATACCAAAAAATGTTCGTAGGATCACAAAGGATACAAAAAATGTATAGTTTGTGCTATCTCTGACTTACCCTAAGGAGTTGATAAGCTGAAAAACCGTTATTGTAGGTCAAAGGTTAATTAGCTTCTACAGGGTCAATACTACAAAACGCTACAATTTCAGTGGAAATGGTCTGAAACTGCAAAGATGACGACCAAACAGCTGATAGGAAAAATGCGAACAATAAATTCGCTAAGTCCTAGGTGTCAAGACTACTCCAAAATGCAAAAAATAATTTTGTAGCCTAGAACAGACTAAGTATATAAACAGGGCGGCCATAATGGAATTCAAGATGGCTACCAAAACAAATAGTGCAACTTAAATTGAGTTCCTGTGTCCCAATAATACAAAGGGACAAAAAACCAAAATGTAGCACCAAAATATCAAAAAATACTAATAAAACGATAAGGCACCATACTTATGAACAGAGCCATACACTGCCAAATGACTGCATAGGGTCTTAATTCGTTGTTATCACCAAACATGATTTGTTGAAAGTGCCATCTGGACTATGGTCAGATTGTCACCAAATTTCTGTGGGTGTCCGTCGGGACAGTAAATAAACTATTTTGTCCTGTGAGGTTTTATGGTCTTAATCACTGAAGGGTTATATTAGGATGACCCCTAACTTTTTACAGACATGCAAACTGTTACGGTAAAACTTGAACCAAGGTCAAAAAACGGCCTATAAACCTCAGGTTCAAAATACTGAATAACTAGCCAATACACTGTAAACTTGATTTTAAATTCAATAACAATATTATTGATCGTGTGTTATGTCAATCACATTCAAAAAACATTGATTAGATATTCAATAAGTAACCATTTATGATAGGTTGTGATAAAAGTTATAGTTAACTAATAATGACCTAGACGGCCGGCCATTACAGCACTAAAGTGCTCAGAAAAGTTTTGCCGGCGTTGTTTGTTACAAACATCCAACTATGTGGATTTGAATCCTCGTGGGACATACAATAGCGTATGGGGAGTTGGCCATTCTAATTTTAATTTTAGCCTAAAAAAGGCCCAAAAAGGTCAAATTGTCCAAAAATGGGTAACATCAGTCGCAAATGCTCCTTCTTCAAACTAATCTATCAAGAACATGTCAATTTACCTTCAAAGGAGTCATATTTAAGTATGAATAATGGAAGTCATTCCATTCTAATTGTGGATGTCAAAATGCCAAAAAAGGACAAAACTGTCCAAAATAGGTAAATCAGTCAAAATAAATTCCATTCTTAAAATAAATCGATAGAAACGTGTTCATTTACCTTCACAATTGAGTCATATTTAATGGATATAAAATGGAAGCCATTTCAATTTTGAATTTGGGGTCAAAATGGCCAAAAAAGGTCCAAATTGTCCAAAAAAAATAGGTAAATAGTCGAAATGGCATTCTTTCTTAAAATAATCTAAGAGGACCGTCCCATTTACCTTCAAAGGAGTCATATTTAGTATTTTGACCCCCCCCCCCTCGCCCCGATTCAACATCTTGCCAACTCTTACCACATACGCACATAATCTTTTCCCAAAACTACCTCTCACTAGTTTCACGCCCTCCCCCGCGCACATCCCCTCCATACCCACCCCACCCGACTTACACTCCCCACCACCCCACCCACCACTCTCACACCTCCCTCTTCCTCCAACGATCTCCATCATTCCTCCCCTAATATCCATCCTCCCAATTCCCCCCCCCGACCTTCCTACCCCACGGCTACCCCCCCCACCATGACTTCCCCTACCATTTACCCCTCTCACCCCCACCCTTGCAGCCCACCACCCCACCTCCCTCTCTCTCGCTCCTTCTCTCCTCTAGACTCATATAACCCCAACACCTCTTCCTCCAACGCCCTTCTTCCCCTCCGTAAGTGCCCCTCCTATGCATGTACACCACCAGCACCATCAATCCTTCTACCTCATCAAACGGAACCCCACTCACAACCACGCCTTTCCCCCACCGACCTCCCACTGCCCCACCTAACCTCCCCACCATAACTTTACGCCATCCACCCCCCGCCTTATAACCATCCCCCCACTCTTACAACCCTCCTTCCCACATTATATACCGTCACCCCAACCTTCCCCCATGCTCCCCTAGGCCTACACCCCCTCCCTTGTTTCCTATCTGTACCCTCAACCATTCCCACCCCCCTCCGAATCATTCCCTCTATAACTCTTGAATCCGCCTCATCCACCAATGCACTTCACTATTCTCATTTCACTTCCTCTTTCTTCCCCTAACATTGAATCCGGCGCATCCCCCACATACTCCAACCTTACACACCCTCTATCCTGCCCTACTTCTACCCAAGCAGCCGTCCCTTCCTCTCACCTTTCCATCTACATGTATCCCCCCATTGACTCCTTAACCCTACATATCCATACCACCATCACGCCTCAAGCGCCGACCACCCTAACATCCTCATCCCCCCCCCAAAATTCATTTGCCTATCGTTCACAGGCACCCACCACCCCTCAACACCGATCACGCTTATCCCCCCCCCCCCCCTCCTTTCTTTTGCCCCTCCCTATCACACTCGCAATCATCAACCACCCCCCCTCATCCTACACTCACCCACTTGCCCCCCCACTTTCCCCCCACCAACGCCATCCCGCTCCACCCCCGAATCACCATCACTAACCCCACACCCCTGAGACCCAAATCTATTCACGCTACCCCTCATTCTCCACGCCCATACCCAACCGACTCACTTTCCCCATACTCCTACGCTGCCTCGCCATCCTTCGTCCCCCTCTCCTACAGCTCCCTCTCCCCCCCCTTCCCAAACCCTTCCCCCTCCCCTCCCATACCCCTCCCGCGCTCCCTATCCTTCCGCTATCCCCCACTCAAACTCTGTAACACCACCAACCACAATCTCACACCGCTCCCCAACCCCCTAACCCCAAAAACCCCCAACATTCCACTCCGGATCATGCTCACACCCCCCGTCCCGAAACTCTCCTAAACTCGTCCCCCCCTGATTACCCCCCTCCTCATCCCTCATATATCAGTCCAAGCCTTTCCCGCTTTACCATCTTTCCACCTTCATGATCACACTAGCCCACACCCCACTCTCCTACGCACTTTCACAACTACCACCACCACAACCCCAGCTTATCTCCGCCCACACATTCTACCCCCCCCCTTCAACCTCCCCACTCCTCTCCCCCCCCACCATCCCCCCTTCCCCTATAATCCTCCTTCCATATATACACCATCGCCTCCCCCACTAACACTCCTCCCTATCGTACCCTCTCCCACCATCCCTGCTCCACCACGGTTCCCCCCTCAATCTTATAGCTCCTACTTCACCCCCACGCAGCCCTATCATGACACACCCAGCTACCCTGTACGACCCACGCCCACCCCCCCGCACCTCACCCTCCTCTCCCTCAGTAGACCTCCCCACCTTACTCCGCATTTCACTCGCGCCCCTCCACCTTCGCCTAGTCACACCGTCCCTGTGTGTTTTTTTTCGCCGCTCCCCCTGTGTCCCTCCCACCAAACGCTTTCCACACACCCTCTAGGATGCTCCCTACAACCCAAATCCCTGATCCCGCTCAGCCTTTTGACATCCCTACCCCTTACCCCCCTCATCCCCCCCCTCCACCCTTCTCAACCCCCCCCCTCTTAATCCTACATCTTCCCACCTACGGGATGGCTTTCCCTCACACATTTTCCTCTTTACCCACCTACCATATACTCCTTCTCACCCCTCCCTCTAAAACCAATCTCCACCACCCGCCCCCTCCCCTATCCCCTTCTCCTACCAACACACCACAAACCCCCAACCCAACCCGCCTCTTCACCACTCACTACCCCCACAGCACCCGGCCCATTCCATATAGCCCCCTCAGCCTTCACATGTTAGCTCCTTCTTAATTCCCCGTCCCACTCTAGCTACCACCTCCCCCTGAGCTATCAACCCAAACTGCCCCCTTTCTCGCCCACTCCCCTACCCCCTCCCCCTTCCCTCCCCTCCATATCCACCTACCCCCTCCAAACTTTCACGCTCCAACTCCCATCACTTCCCACTTCCGCCCACTTCTTATTTACCCTTTTTACACCTTTACTCGACGCTTACTCATCCCCCCCGCAACGTCATACGTCCCACTTTCGATATCCCCTTCTGTTCCCTTTTCTCCCCCCCCCCCCCTCCCCCCTCCGCCCCCCCCCCCCTCCCCCCCCCCCCCCCGGTAAATATAATGAAAGCAATTCCAATTTATAAATTTTGGGGTCAAAAATGGCCACAACCCAAACAGGTCAAAATTGTCCAAAATAGGTAAAACAATCATATTGCCTTCTTTTCTTCAAGCTGTTTCATCAGCAACATGGGTGGTGGGACCATCCCAAGGCCAAAACATGAGCGGATGGTGCTAGCCATTTCAATTGCAAGTTTGGGGTTTCAAATTGGCCAAAAAACATCAAAAACTATCCCAAAAATCCATTAATGAGTCAAAATGCCTTTCTCAACAATCATAATGGGAATATGTAAAGTTTTCTTCCAAAAAAACTATAATTAAAATGAATAGACGTAGTAGTCAATTCAATGGGGACACGTTGTAGGGTTCAAAAGGGCCAATTAACAAGTTCAAAGTTGTCCAAAATTAGGTCAAATGGCCAAACAGTTCAAATTTGTCCAAAAAATAATAAATTAGTCATAACAATCTCTTTTCTCAAAATAGCTTAAAGAAACATAATCATTTACTTCCCAGGGACAGTGGATTAAGTAAATAAAGTGCAGCATTTTAGATTAAAACCCTTTTGGGGTTAAAATTTCCAAAAGGTAAAAAATGTCAAAATATGGTAAAACAGTCAAAATGGCTTTTTCTAAATAATCAGTGGAATATATTAGGTAGAATACAGTGTAGGTATTTCAATTTACCCATTTGGAGTCACATTTGGGCTTGCGGATCAAAGAACTTAATACTACATCTTCTTCCCCCTTTTAATTTGGAGGGGGAATCTCAAGTGTATGGTCAATATGGTCAAAAAAAAATATCAACGAAAAACTATGATTGATAAATGAATGGAATCAATAATTGTCCTTAAGGTTTATTGTTATCCATTAAATTGTACATCCCGTCAGTAAATTAAGTATAGGCTATTCCAATTCTCAGATTTGATGGAAATTTTACACAAAATGGTAAATTACTCTATTGCCCTATTGTCAAAATTGTTAATCAAGGTCATAGTTCACCACACCAGAGTGCATTAAAGTTGAAAATGGAGTGGGAATTATAAATGCACTTTTTCTTGGAGGGAGCAAAGAAATCAAAGAATTTTTTTCTTTTTATAATTGTATTATTAATGCCCTCCTTACGGTTACTCATAGGGGTATGAAACGATGAAAAAAAAATACTAAGAAACGCATTCTATAAAGCACTCGATGTTTATTATTTGTTTTCAGTGGATAGATATGGTCATCTTTTTTCCATGAGATCAAACTAAGTACACTACAACATACCTAGTATGGAGTCAGAATGACGTCATCAAGTCTTCGAGTCTGCAAAATTGGTCCCCGAAATTGGTATGTTCCACAGAAAATCTATAGGTGAAAATCCAATGTGCGATAAAAAAGTTAGGAATATCGGATTTATTTTCCCGGGGTTGTCAAGCTATAAATGATGACAAATGGCAAATTTCTCTATAAACATAGAGTTTAGAGGTAAACTGTGCCTAATATTTCCAAAAAAGCACCATAAAATACCTCGCGGTGGCAACCCCCCCTTACCCTGCGACTTTGACGGCATTACCCTAACCACTGTGAAAGTACCATCTTCACATTTTTCGCTAAAATGACAGAAAAGGATGAGAGAGAATGGTACCTAAAAGCCTTTTTATGAAAGCTTTTTGGCATTGTAGCACAGGTGAATATTTTAATTTGTTAAATCAACGGGTCAGAATGATCATTGGTAAAAAAAGAAACAGTCACTGTTCCAATATGCGGGCATATTCAGTTATGGTTTAAATTGGTCCAAAATGTCAATTCTCCTTACATGGGTGAGCAAAATAAAGGGTTCTTGTGAAGTAGCCTATTTCATTATTAATGCTTAAATCAACCACAGACACTGGGCATGTGAATCCACCCAGAACGCGACAAGTTGATGGATATTTTAGCTGTACTAGTGATCAAAACTTCCGGTCCAAATTTGAAACACGAGCCAGCCTTACCTCAGGACCCTTGATTAGATCCACAGTGTATAAACACATAATACTAAACTAACAAAAGCCTGTGAGTAGCCTATAATAAATTCTCGTGAATAAAAATATTTACAATTTCCAAATAAGAACCAGATATAGAGGAAAAAATATCCAATTTGCATATCAAAAAAATTAGTATAAAAACTAATTTTAACATGAATGTGGGTCCTTTGTGTTCATCAGAATGCGAATAAGTTCAAGACATTAAATTGTGATTATGATTTAGTTTTATTCAATATCTACGTTTGGCTATTCCAATGTAGTAGCCCTAAGAAATATATGGTACCATATTAAGATGCAGTTAAAAAAACTCATTAAAAAAGTAATGTAGCTGATCATAAATGTCCATTTAAAACTTAACTCGAGATTTAGAAAAATCAACACCCTGCCCTAACAAACTATTTTTAATTAATTCAATAGAAAAATCTATATAAATTCACAGGGTAATTGATTAAAAAATATGGACAAAGTCAAACGTTTTCATAAATTAGTTTCCCATTTTAGTTGATCTGATCAATTTTAGGAAAATTTAAAATTTTGTGTCCCATTTCGACTCCAAAATCTATGATGGGCTGGCAGTCTCTACCATGTTTAATTAATTATATCCGTGGGATGTAAAACGAAATATTCTGTTGACTACTGTGCAAAAATCGAAGACATAATGGAAGAGTAAGACAAAGTGATACGTTTTCGTTATCTCACCCATTAATTGATTTTGAATCAGTTTTTGGATGATTTTTCACCTTTATTCCATTTTGACTCAGAAATCTATAAAGTTAAATATCTAGCACTCTTTTCACTGATGAAAAAGGCAAAACATTATATGACCTCCTTTGAAAAGAGGGCATTATAATAGATTTGGCCATTTCAACCCAAAATCTGTCAATAAGCCAACTAGCCTTCTATTCACTTATTATGACACCCCTTGGGTAAGTGCTTTGAACAATTTGGACCAAATTTTGACCTTATTTTGTCACTTGATCTAAAAATATGAAAAATAGAAGGACAAGCACTAAAGCTAATTATTGTTTTCATTGAGATGTAACGGCAAATGTTTCCTCGAAAATGTTTGTGAATTGGACGAGGTATTCATTTGTCAATTTTACCCCAAAAATCTATAATCGGAATGGCTTCATTTTATCCCAAACTTAAAATTACTCCTTTAAGGTGAATGGGACATGTTTAAACATTATTTTAAGAAATGAATGTATTTGCGACTTGAGTTACCTATTTTTGGACAATTTTGGACCCTTTTCTTGGCCATTTGGACCCAAAAATTTATAAATCGGAATGACTTCCATTATATACACTTAAATATGATCAGTGCTACCTTTTTTAATTTTTAAAAAAAAAAAAAAAATAGATTATTTTAAGAAAAGGGAATGCATTTCGACTGATTTACCTATTTTGGCCCATGTTGACCCCCCAAATTCAAAAATGGAAATGGCTTCCTTTTATCCACTTAAATATGACTCATTTGACGGTAAATGAACATGTTCTGAATCGATTATTTTAAGAAAGGGGATTTTTTGACTGAATTACCTATTTTGGACAATTTTGACCTTTTTTGGCCATTTTTTTACCTAAAATTAAAAAATGTAGAAAGGCCACCACCCATACTACGTTGATGTACATCCCATGGCTGTATGAATCCACTAGGTTGGACCTTAACAAACAACGCGAGGCCAAAGTCATATTTTGGTTCCTTTGGCCGGCCGTATAACCGGGGTGTGCCGCGACGCGGGTGCAGCAATTCATAGTGCATGTAGCACTTCCCCATGACTTCCCCCTGACCAAAACCAGGTAACATTTAGTGCTGATTTATAACTTTAACTCCACTGTTATTCCAAAAGTGGAAAATCATCAGTACAAATTCTTGGGGGCATTGAACAACCATTTATTTGATCACTTATAGTGCCTTGGTGCATGATTCAGCAGAACATGTACAATCTGTTTACAGAGGGCAAAAAAGTGAAAATTCGGGAAAAATATTTCAAATATTTCCCGTCTCATCAACTTTGTACTTTTGAAAGCCTAATTATTTCTCTATAAATGCAAAGGCCATTGAATTGGCACAAACTTTCAACAAATTGAACATTTGAATGCTTTTAATTAAGGTAGTAGTATTGATGGTAAAAAAACCTGTATTATAAGTCAGCTGTATATCTCTGAATGAGTGTACGATGGCCTGAAATTATTTTTTTATGGCATTACCAGAGATAAGACATGGAGTGAGCTTAAATAAAAAAAGAGAGGCAACAATAAAAGGCCAACGAACAGCAAAAACTCGGCAAACACCAAAAGCATAAGAACGGCCCTCCAAGGAAAATCCAATTACAAAAAGGAATACTACACTTGACTCCATCATCTTTTAAACTTTTTTATTCCGCCCCACCTGCATCTACCCACATTCTCATCCCAATACCCATCACTGCCCATACCCACAACCGCCCTTAACCTATCCCCCCCTCCCCCCCTCCATCACCAAACTCACTAATTCAAATGTCCTACTTGCCCAACCATTTACTCTCACCCCCTTCCTCACCCCTAATCGATTAAAATTTGCTCCCCGCATCTACGCCCCAACCCAGCCCACTCCCGACACCCCTACACCAGAACCTCATCCGCCCCAATGTGCCACATCACCCCCCCACCACACCCATCAACAACCACAACCCTAAAATTCTCCATCCGTAATGACATCGATGCCCGCCCTCCAACCCTACCACACACATATCCCACCTCTCCTCACCCCCTCCTCCCAGCATTCTTTCTCCCTTTATCTAAGATCCCTCCACCCCACACATTCTATCAACCCAAAACACCCCCCAAACTTTCCTTATCTCGACTACCAACTACTCCCCCAAACTCCACTTAAGCACCCCCGTCCCCATCTTCTACCATCCCTTAAATCCCACATCCTCATTTTTCTCCTCAACTCCACTCCTTTTTCACACCTCAGCCCACACTCAGCTATATCCTACCCACCTGCCATACCTCCGTCTCCTACCCCTTTCCCCCCCCTAGAAGATGTTGAACAGACGGATCCCACACTATTCCGCCCACTGTCCCCAAAACTCTCCCAACCGACCACCACGCCATCGCCACCCCGTCGTACCATTCATAAAATAATCTCAAACCCCCACTCGGCACCCTCCCATCTACCAGTCCTTATTCCCACCCTCTTTTCTTGTTCTTTTTTTCCTTCCTGCGTCACTTAATTTTTCCTTACACTCTCCACTCTCATCCTCCCCCTTTCCTTATGTCTCTTCCCCGATCCAACTTTCCCACCTAACCACCCAACACCACTCTAACCGCTTGTTCCTCAAATTACCACACCCCACCCCCGCCACAATAACCTTACCCATCTTCCCCACTTTATTTTATCAATCCGTCCCATACTTCCAATACCCACTTACCCAAACAACAACCCCCTACCCCACGTCTTCTTCGCTCTTCAGCTATTTACTTTCCTCGCTCATTCTCCTTTTAATCTCCCCTCAACTCCAACAATCACCTTTCCCCCTCCACTCCCAGTCGTCCTCACACACCCCTTCCCCCCTACCCACGTCCCTTCTCCAGCCCCCGCCCTCAATCCCTCTTAATACATCCTCCAATCATCTTCCCCACCTTACTACCTCCCCCCGTCACACCCACCCTCCTACATTCCCCGGAACTATTCACCACGCCCTTTTCTACTCATCATACCCCTCTTTTCATACGGTTTCTCTCCCGATTACCTCCTCGCCTTCGCCTGCCCCACTACTCTCCATTCACACTTTGCTCCGTTTCTCATCGAACCCACCATCCCCGCCGTATCTTCTTTTTCCCTTCAACCCCAATAGCCACTCCTACATCCTCTCCAAAACCCCCCTCCCCCAGCCACTAATACCCTTCCCCCCTTCCTCACCCCCAAACCCCAACTACCTCCCTCACCCCTCACCTCCCTCCATCTCTTATCACCTTCCCCGTCCCTTCTCCTCCCCCCCGGCGTCGATCCTCCGCCTAACCTTCTCCTCCACCAACCCCCTACCCTAAATGCTTCACTTCCAATACCCCACCCTGCCCTTCCCTTCTCTCTCTCCTTCCAACAACCACACACCTCCCCACATTCCCTCTCATACCCCACCGTACCCCCAACAATCTTTCTAGGCCTCCCCGACAAAGTCTTCTCAATCCCGACCTCCCTCCGCCCCCAATCCTCACCTATATGACCAAACACCCTACCGCCCATCACCTCGTCTTCCTCTTCCCACCCGCCAAGCTCACCACCCCTAACTTCCACCTGACACCCTACACAATCCACCCCCCCCCACTTACGCATCCCCCTATGTCATCGACGCCACCCCGCACCCACGTTCTCCCTTATTACTTATTTCCCTTCCGTCGCTTTACCCATGCTGGGAGTATACCACCAACTCGTTGCCCCTCATCCTCTATAATACTGCCTTCACATCTGTGCCTTTATAACTCAAGCTACTCAGCACAGTTCCCCCCCTTCATTTCCCCGCTTCCAGCCCACTTCTTCCTTCCATTCAACCAAGTTCTCTCATACATTATTTTCATCCTCCATAACCGCTCACCTCCCGACCCTACTAACTGCCCCTCGCCCTCGCCCTTCTTTTCCTACAGTTCACTTTTCTTCACCCCATTACTTTCTCCGGTTGATCTGGCTTGCATCTGCACGCATCCAGCAAGGAATGCATTCCTGCAAGGATCTTCTAAGTAGAGTGGCCTATATAAATGGTGTGGTCATCCGTTTGTCAAATTCCCACACAGAGAGTGGAATGGCACCAAACGTTATAGTCATGGTTTCGTCTTTTGCTCTTTAATTTCGTTTAAAATGTCTAAATTGAAGGGGAAGAAAAGTTTTGTAGCTAAGAAACTCTTCTACCCATGTGACTTTATCACGTTTCTGAAAGTGCTTTTTACCTTTCAAGAAAATTAATTTTTGAATGTTGCCACTTTTTGGCACACTCATCCTCCTATCCTAATGAGATATTACTTGCTTTTCAGTTCCCGGTTCAGTTCCAACAAATGAGAAATTGGCCAGGTAGTTACATGTCCACAGAGTTCAAGATGTAACAATTCGGTCATCCGCACAGGTTACTTTTTCTCGCTGCAATGCCGGAAAGATTGAATGAGAACCAGTGGGTGTGACCTACATAGCAACAGAGGTGGCTTTTCATCATCTGGAGATGGAGGTTAGACCGGTGTGTTTGACGTTGGCACTACAATTGTTACAGCAACTCTAAAAGGGAGGAAGATCTATACAATGTGTTCTGTCGATCTTAGTAAATGTAGAACGTAAAAGCAGGTGAAATAATTTGCTTTTATGCTTGTACACTTTTGCCAAATGTCAAACTTGGTGTGGCAAGATTTCCGGGATTTTTATACTTGCATGGCCTGGTGATCTCCTAGCATCTCTTTGGCAGGGCAGTTTTATGCGGGAATTTTATTCCAGTCGTGATTTTCATTTATGAAACATCGTAATCCTCGAAAGGGGTACCACGGATAGCTATCATTCCATTATGACGTCACTATGTTGTCATACACACCCCCCCCCCCCCCCCCCCCCCCACCCAAAAGGGGAGTTAAAAGGTCACAGCTCTGAAGTTGAGTAAAATCTTAGCAAAGTTGAGTAAACTCACACAAAGCTGAGTATATTTTACCCAAAAATGACTTAAGATTTAGGGCCTATAAATAATTGAGTAAGGTTACTCAACTTGAATTAAGATTTACTCAAACATGAAGAGATGTGTCCTTTTACTCAACATGAGTAAAATAATTTTTACAGTGTAAGTGGAGAAAAGTATGAAAATACTCTATATAGGGGGAAAATTTATATTTTGCAATTTTACGGACACAAACATATGATAGCCACTAAAACGTTAGAAGTATAATTATAAAACTAGCATTTCGACTCAAAAGAGCCAAAAACGCGTGCAAATCAGATATTCCTAAATTCTTTTGGGTGAAAAGATTATGATTTCCCCGATTCTACACTGTGAAAGTGACGTTATGCTGACATACAACGTTATGAGTCATTCCGACATAATGCTACGCATGTTGATAGTCGTTCTGGTATCAATAGAAAGGGAGAAACTATCCATTTGTTTACCAAAATCAAGTGTCTGTGAATCATATAATCGTACTAGGCATATGGGGGTTGGCACCCAGTCCATCAAGTTGGATCATCCTGTATCTTACAAACCCCGGTGGATGTTTTATTTTTGCATGAAAAAAGGTGGCATATAGCCCCTATAGCCAAAAATCTGCCTTTGGGCGTACGATCTACTAAAACTCTGTGCTTTTAATGTAAAGGATTATCATCAAACACACAAATCCGCTGTGCTGGTATTGAAAATAACACTGAAAATTCTTCCCCTTGTTTTTTTCTGTTACAGTTCCCTCATTGTCTGCCTTTGTACAAGAAAACATAACAATAAGAAGAATACTTCAAAAAGTCCTGGGTAAAGAAACTTCCTGATATTAGTGAAGTCAACTCTTCTATAGGTCCAATGGTAGAGAATTGGGGCATTTTCTACAACGAATCAGCAGACCACTCTTAAAAATCTTGTTTTCGGTGAAAATAGAAATACAGCTAAGCATCTGAGCGAATGGGAGTTAGCGAACAATGCCAATTTACCGCGAGTACCGCTTGTGTATTATTGTATAACCTCAGGCGCTCAAAATTTCCATCATGGATATACAACCGGCTATTCAAGCACTCTTACCACTGCCTATAAAGGCCATATATTGTTTAATGCTTGTGCTATCTGTTTACAGTGTCTTTGTATGTACCTGTATACTGCCATATGGCCATCTGTGATGATAAGCCAGCTGACTGATCTAAAAAATGTTTTCTACAAAAATGAATGCATTACCTTAAACCCGCGCTTCGAACCTAGTTTTGTTCGTACGCATTTATACTTTTTTTTAGGTCAGGCAAATAACCCCCCACCCAAACACAATATTCCCATTAAACATGCTCAATTTAAACCATCGGTACCCCTGGCGTCATATTAAATATTATTCACATTTCGCCCATAAGAACTGCCCTCCCAAGCATTGCTATGGAATCCTAACTTTTTTTAACTTGTTTATTTATTTGTTTAAATTACTGCCACGAACGACAGCCCAGAAGAAGCAGAAGGGTGTGAAGTGTATGTGTAACCGGCCCCCCCCCCCCCAATGAACTTACCTCTTGTTTACGCGCCTAGGGAGAAGGACTCGCACCCTCAAAAATGCTCGGCACCCCCTTCTTGCCCCCTCCCTTTTTTTTTTTGAAAAGGTTGGTTGTTACAAACCACTGCTCAGAAAGGATTGTTTTGAACCCAATTTCAGGGCTCCGAAGCTCTGATAAAATGTAAAATTCTGCTGCTCGGAGATTAGCACCAATTTCCACATTTTCGTTTTGATAAATTGTCTCATTAGTATTGTTCTGCAAAATAGAATACAACACTTATGGATAAAGAAAATGTAATTTATTGAGCTGAGAATAACAAGGTTCTATCTGATATTTTGTTCAGTTTGAGATATGGACGTTCTAAGTTCACTAAAAATATAAAACAAAAGAAATGTTATCGAAAGTGGGACCTTTTTCATTTACATTTTGAAAACCTAAACAAAATGTATATAATTTTAAAGCTTAGCAAAATTAATGTAAGATTTCACAAAAATCAACAATGTTAGAATAGTAAGTAACCTTCTCAGCTCATGATCTGTACCCATCCTGTTTGTGCATGTTCATTAAAGCCACTATCAGTCATTTTTTTTTTCCAAAATTCAAAATGCCCATTATGTCTCTAATTGCTAGTGTTATGTCGTATCATCACCTTATATTACTATTCTTTGTACAAAAACAGACACTATAAGCATTTTAAAGCGGTCATGAAGATGCCAATTATGACTGTTTCGGAACCCGACTTTTATTAGTAAACAAAGCATAGAAATCGTAAATTCGTGACAAATACGCTTAGCCACTTACAGGGGTCATTACTACAACAATTTCCATTTTTGATGAAAATTGGGAGGCGCGATTTGTTTATATTGTGAAGAAGGGCCATCCCTGTTCTGAGGAAATGTGGAGAATATTTAAAGTTTGTCCATATCTCTTGAAAAAAAACAGAGCAAACTAATGGTATTCTTATTATTTCGGTAGGCTAAAGAAATCTCTAAATGTAAAGACTTAAAAAAATCACTCTCCAAAAAGTGAAATTTATTCAATTCACACCAAAGGCGATCCACTCCAAAAGAGTGTAAATCACCCGAAAGAATGGAATTTTACTCCGGCTACAGTGATCACTCTTTAAATAGTATTGATCACTGAAGGTAATCATTATCCAACGAATTGTACTCTTTTGGTGTGAATGTCACTGTTTTAGGGAGTAAAATTTTCGAGAGAAAGTTGCCGTCACAACTGACTGGCTTTAATGTGCAAAACTGTGAAGAGCAAAAATTGCTATTAACTATGCCATCTGAACAAGAATCTTAATCAAAGTAATTAACAAAAACCACCAAATCTATAGGTTTTCCCAGTTAGTTTAACCCTCGTCCGACCAAGGGGGGTTACCACCCCCAAACGGATGAATCCCTGTCGCACAAAAACGCAAACGAATATGTTCGAAGGTTTTATGTAGCTATAGGCCATGAGGCGAAAGCGAAAAAAGATGCTCGGATAAAAGAATGTGCCACATTCTCGAGAAAATTAAATGTCATCTCAATTTCTGCCCTGAATAATAGTGACCAACGGATATTACCCATGATTCCTTGACCCCAGCAAATAATGGGGCTATTGACAAGTAAATCGCTCGGTATTGTAGAAGACCAAACACTTCACAGATTCGTTTTCATCTGGAACGGCAGAGCCATTGTTATTCTCCATGAACTGAAAAGATTGCAGGTGCTATACCATCTCCCCCGATTTATATTAAGTATTAACCAAATTACCTGTACCTTTTCACGTAATATAAACAAAGTTAGAGTTTCTACGTGTGTCCAATTTCTTTGACCCCATATTTCATCCTTTATTCGAAAGGGAAAACGAAGGTGACAAAGCATCTCATGGAAAAAAAAAAAATTGTTTGGCAAACTGTGACCATAAACATCTTTGTCAAAAACCCAACCCTGTAAACTTGTCGCGTAACCCCATTTCTTATGAATTTATGCTTTCATAGCAGAAATGGAAAAATCCTTCACCTATATGAAATGCAGGTGAACAAACACCGGTGCCGAACCAACTTTCAAATTGAATAGAAAAGAGGTCCAAGTATTAATATGATTAAGTTATGGGTGGTGGTTTCTGCACCAAGATGTTAGGTCATAGCTTGCCAATCACAACTCTTCATGATTTTTGCTCATCTTCGTTTTCTTTTTGAATAAATGTTGAATATCCGATCAAAGTTATTAAACTCCCAGCAGAAGTTTGAGTTTTTTTTCTTCGTGAATGAGGCTGTTGCACAATCTAAAACAATATTCCAAAGGCTGTTAAAAGTCCTGGCCCAAATAACAAGGGTTTGCCAGTCCCAGAGAATTCTGAGTACGTTTTGTCCTATTCTCCTATCATAACGGGCGGCGGAGTACTTATCAATAGCACCATTATTTCTGGAGTCAAAAGAACGTGGTGTACATCCTTGGTCACTGGTAATTCAGGGGGAAAAGGAGATGACATTTAATGCATTTTCATGAAAAAATGTGCACAGCATACTAGAAGTGAGAACACGCGTAGAACTGATTTTGATACTTTTAGACAATTTATTAGCTTGTATTTTAGCAAAATTATGTACTTGTAAGGGGTGCGTCACATTTGTAAACGCTATGAGATCTTGCCCGCTAGCCTATTAGGGGGTGGTTGCCAACTTTATATACTTTACTGTGTCAAAAATACCAAAAATGGTACTTATGTTACGTTTGATTCTACTGTAATCAAATACTGACAATATTTGTATCTTTTTCTTATTTTGTAGAGTAATAACATGTGTATACTTACTTTAGCACCCATCATTGCCAAATAAATACCAATTTCGCTTGCATGAATGGCGAAAATGATCGAAAACCCCTTGATTTAGGAGATTTGCTTACAAATAATGTTATAAGCTCTCAGTTATGCCGTCACTATGATATCATATTGTTAAAACACTTGAAATATTGGTACTTTATTTGAAGAAAGGATATATGTAGCTACACACTGCTACCAAACAAGATGAGGTTTGTCCCTTAATTACGAAAAAAATCAGGGGGTGGTAACTACCCCCGGTCGTGAATGTAGTAGAAAAACCCTTGTTTGGACGACGGTTAAAACATTTTTCATTGTATTATTTCATATCTCGTTAAGTTATACTGAGCTAAATGTGAAATTAAATGACCAAAGACGATATCACTTTGTACATTCAGAGAATGGGCCATGGATACTAAATTGATTAATGTATGAACATAAAAGTAAATGTTGTTATGGCGTCTCGTGGACGTCAAAGGACAGAAATACCTTTTGAAGACAAATGAGCCTTGTGCACAATTGATCTAAATTGTATATAATAACACTGTTTTAATGATTTAATCGGATTGGTTCAAGAATTTAGTATGTCCAAATCACAATTACATGCATTACACTTACTGATTTTTACACAGTCAGTCCCCTAATGTCCAGGTTTAAAAGAAGCGTTGCAGTTCAACTATGATATGTCCTCACAGCGAAGACTCCAAAATGACAGCATGCAATATAATTCCACGGTAAATATTATCCATGTCAATCTTCTTAGTCCTGAATAAGATAAATTTTCCAGCAGTCCAAGACGACGGGGTTTTCCCTCGACGACACTAATATTCTGCAATACAATACAGGTATTCTACCACCATCAGAGTGCTGCTAATGTCCACATTTAGGGTCACAAACTGGAATCCTTTTTGATTCCAAAAACTGAAGCTCTTTTGGCTTAAAAGACGACAGCAGAGAGTTCAGCTTTCAAGCTTCGGTGGCATCCAAAATATAATAAATCATTTCACTATGTGATGCACAATCTACCATTATTGAAGATCAAGACTAGCTATAACTATGCTGTATAGCTCCTGGTTACACATAAAGTACATCATCTGCATTGCATCATCTTACATTAAAAACATCATGGGAAACTACATAATTTTACAATCTGTTTTGATCTCAAAGCAAAATCATGTTGACTCATTTTCTAAATTTACATCTTGGGAATTCCCATTCATCTCTTGCACAATGTATCTATAGTTCTAAACAACAGGTGCATGAGTTCAACATAGCACTAGGGGAATTCCATTTTCTCTTTTCCATCATAAACAAAGTACTTTTCCCATGAGAAATCTTTTCTCAAATAAAATTGAGAAATAAAATAATATTTTTAATCACAAAATGGAGGCTAATGTTATTGATCAAATAATTAACCAAAGACGCAATTGTTTTGAACACACACACACAACTTAGTTTTTCTTTTAAAACGAAAAACAACTTAACGAGATATAAATATAATGAAAATGTTTTAAAATAACTGGGAAAACCTATAAAAGGGTCATATTAAAGAGGCACGAGGACATTTGCAGAAAGAAACGCCCCCAATTTTTCTGAACCCAGATTTTGTTTTGTTTTTGCATATTTGTAATGCTAATTAATGTATTAGATCACGCCTGAAGTGAATAAGCTAATACGTCGTCTTACGGTCTTTATGTAATGAGAAGCATGTTTTGTGTTTTTCATTCGCGCACGACAGAAAAATCAAAGCATGCTTTTTAATGGGATGATAACGAGAGCAGGCTTGTTCAAAATATAGTTTTGGTTTTCCTTTTTTGTCCAATAAACCTTTGAAACGCTCTCGGTAGGTGCAAATTGAGAGGAATTCATATTCTCAAAAAAATCCCCTCCTGTCACTTTAAAGTGGAAAGGACCGATGGGAATTTAAACGACCTAAAACTGCTAAGATGGTCTTTTATGTGAAGTATCTTTGAATTTCATTGTAGTTGACGTAGTACCACCCATAATAACAGAATGTCCAGAAAACCAGGTAGTTAGCGACGTAGACATAGACACAAAAGGAACAACCACTGCGTATTTTTCCCCGATTGTCACTCTTGACAATAGCGGAGAACGAGTTAGCATAGAGTACAGCAGCACGCAGGCCGGTGTGACTTTCATTAACACCGAAGATGGGAATATACAGGCCGATGGACTTGTCCGAGGTACTGCAACGGTAGTTGTGACAGCAAGTGATAAAACCGGAAACGTGGCAACCTGTACATTTACCATAGGAGTCAACATTGTCGGTATGTTTAAACTATATAAAGATAAAAACTCATGCCATCGATAAAGTTTCTTTATTTACTCCCGTCAATGAATTCAGAACGAACTTGAAACACCTATGCATATTCATCTCAAATGGGTCATTATATACCTAAAAGAAGTAAGACCGCGAAAGTAAAACAGAAGATGTGGTCAAAGATCACGAGCCCTACCGAAAACCGGTTGCGTAATAGTCTAGCAGTCAGGTATCTATTTAACCTAAAAGCAAATGTTAAAACCTGTTTAAAATATTGTGGCCGTATCAAATATGTTACATGCTAACTTGCTTTTCCACGGGTGACCTCGGGCCTGTTGTGGGGGACTATGTCACTCACTCACTCACTAACTCACTCACTCACTCACTCACTCACTCACTCACTCACTCGACTTCTGTAGAACATTATGATGGCTCTTCAGACAAGTGCCGTACCCGGGGGGAGCTGCGTTTGTGGGGAATCCCCCCCTTGCACCTGAAAAATGAGTGAATTTCTGCACACGTGCTAATTACAGTGAAAACAGCATAGACAAACTATATTAACAAATTTTAGCATATGCTTGCCCCCCGATATATGTGTGTCTCCCCTTTGCCCCCATCCCCCCAAAATGGTTAGGCTACTGCTTCAGAGACACCTTTCATGCAGGTCTTCATTTCAGCAGGTCTTAATCCAGTGTCCTGACACAGTGAGTCCAAATAAGTCATATGGTCTTCCAACGTTTCTTTTGCCATACACAGAATTCCATAGCACTAGATCTGGCACAACTTGCCCTGAGCTTCTCACACAATGATCACTCCTCCTTCGGTAGGCCAGGTATCATGCATGATATTTAGTGCATTGCATTTGGCGCAAGAAATTTCGGGTTGGTTCACGTGAAATTCGCGTGATTTTGATTTCACCCTTTTCAATGTGATGGTGTATCATGTAACTATAAATTCATGGTTAAGGTAGGATCATCGGATAAAATGGTCTTACAGAAACATGATCATAAAATCACAACCCTTAAACCAATTTAGTCCATTATTATGTTTTGAGAATCTTCCGTCCTATATTACTATACACATGCTGGGAAACCAATAAAAACAACACTTCTCAATAATCTACGCTCTCTCGAAACTTTGGTGTCCAAATACTTCCACCACTTTGGATCAATCCCCCTTAACTTTCATTGAATTTTAAACAGAACGCATTCCTAATGCAGTTTATGTCTGTGCACCCTGGTAACGAGACAGTATTAAGCGGCATGCGTACACGAACCCACTAGATACACCCGTCTTGGTATTCATTACGGTGGCCCGCCATGTTCGTCGAATAACGCGGCATAATGCCGCGTGACGACCAAGGATTCAGGCTAATTATGTACCCCGGAAGTAGGTAGCGTCAAGTGGTAGCGTGTGCACATGAATTACGGTCATGTCATGTCAATTTTGCATCGATCATGTCAAGGACGCGTTTGTTTTTATTTACCTTGCGAGATGGCTTATTCTTCAGCTGGTGGAAGTAGATTTTCAACAATAAATGGATTGATTAAAGGTGTGGATAGTGCCCACACCGAGAGAGTACATGCAGCCGCGCTGTTGGAGTAAAGATTTTCAGGTCAGGTAAAGCATAAGGTAATCGCTTGATCCAGTCTGCCACAGTAGCAATGTGGCCATGGCATGGTACATAACTCATGAACTTGTTGTACTTCGAGTCTTTGGTAGGCAAAGAGCAACTCGCGGAAATCTTGAAGTTGAAACAACTTTTTGTTGACGTCCGCCACGACGACGGAGATAATTAACAAACTGGATCTCTATAAAACATCAGATCGTCAATAAATCGTCATCTGAAGAGGTGGCGGTGTAGACAGGGGATTGTTATTTTCGACAGAGACAATATTGGCCCAAGTCATGAACTGGCCAAGCTAAATGAACTGTGTAGGACACAAGATTCTCAAAACATAATAATAATAAAATTAGATTCTTGTTTTCGCCCAATACCCAAATTTATTGGTCTCGCTATGAGTTGAAAAAATATTGGGCTCGACTGCGTCTCGCCCAATATTTTTTTTCAACTCATAGCTTGACCAATAAATTTGGGTATTGGACTTAAAGAATTTTATGGTTGAACTTTCCTCCACATATTTTTGCAGTGTCAAGACTGCACGATTTATTTTAGTGTTTTTATTTATTTTTAAAAAAAATTACCCAGCCTAAATGGAAAGTGCTTTTTAAACTCCAGGGATGTATGTATAAACAAAATACCTAAAATCTCATGATGGCTTTTTTTAATCAAGTGTTTAATTCTTTAGAAAAAAAATATTTTAGGGAAAAATAAGTTAGGGAAAATTAAAACACCTGTTATTTCAAATAGAAACACTCAATCTGCCAAATCTAACGTGAAAATTTTCTAAATTTGATTTCCTTTCATATGACACCTTATTCATCACCAAGGGAGTTGATTCTAGGAAAAATTATGAAAAGTGGATACTTCAGTATTTCTAGAAATAATAGAAATAAAATGTGTAGTTTTTCACATAGTCGGCGTCACAATTCCTTTTCTGAAATATGCGTCTACTGACGCGCGCGAGAGTTGCTGCCTTTACGTGTTGTCATGGTCCTGTCTGGCGAGAATGCTGGCGTATAGTCTTGACGAAGAGAAAAGGAATTATGACAGAGAGTATAGTTGAGCGACAAGACAATACTTTTGGTTTAACCATATACTGGGTGAGTCAAAACTTGACCCTGATTGTGTCCGCCATTTTGAATTTTTAAATAAAATATATCTAACATGTGTGGTATCTGCGGAAAGCTTATTTCATTATCTTTAATTTGCTGCAAAGATCATTCCAATCGGTTAAGTATAGGCCGAGCTACAGTCTTTCGAATCAAGAATCTGCAGTGAATAAATAGCCATAATAGCCTGATTTTCTTCTGGACACGGATTTCCTTCGCTGAACGCCGTTCATTTCAATGTGAATCCGTGGACAGAGCAGAAAACCGACTACTTGATTCAAGCGACTGTAGCTCGGTATATACCTAACCGATGTGAATGATCTATGCAGTAAATTAAAGATAATGAACCCAGCTTTCAGATGATACCAAATATGTTAGATATATATTACTTCAAAATGGCGGACACAATCAGGGTCAAGTTTGTTTTTACTCACCCTGTATTTGTAATATTGATTAATTTACGAAAAAACTCCATATATTGAGAGTGATTTTTTCTTTGCAGCAATTATGCTTGCTCTAAATAAATTGACCAAAATCTATTGAACGACATGATTATGTTCACTAGGATGGATGTTAATTTCGTGTTAGCAAGAGAAATTGCTAAAGAAAGTATTTTGTGTTTAATACACTGCGAAATTGTCCGAAAATAAAATATTCAAAGTTTACCAAAACCAAACTAGTGGAACATGTTGAAATAGGGGAAAACGTTTGTACAATGGTAAAAAATTATAATTGTTCGAATTGATTTAAATGATGTACCAGTTTATTGGGCTACTCCTAAGGTTTAAAAAAGGTATAATATGCCCTATGAGTTATAGTTTCAGTACAATAGGTACATAACAATTCAAGGTCATCATGGGGTAAAATTCATAGAATGGTCCGATTTTGATCAGACTGGTTGTAAACTGTTCAAGTTTTCCCAATGGATAAGTAAATGTAAATAGATTCTTTGTTTAAACGTTCTATATAAGAATTACAGAGCTATGAATAGTGACAATTTGACAACACTTTCATAACGAACGGATATATCTGAAAATGTAACCCCATTGTGACCTTGAACCTATTTTGACCCATGACTATTGGACTACAACCTGCAGATAGGGCAAACTATACCTTTTTAAGCCAGGAAATGTAACGAACACGTTGGCATACTTTTTGACGCGTTTTGATCCTTTTCATATTTTGACCCCTGTATAAACCTTACCCCCTTAAAATATATGTTTCATTCCTTTGGTTTTGGTAAACTTTTGATATGTTGTTTTTAAAGGTTTTCTGGAGGAAATTATTCTTTTGCAATTAGTTTGGGGTTAAAGCATTATTTATTCTACTTTGACTGTGGCCTACATTTGTATGAAGATTTTACCTCTGACTGTGACTTATATAATTTCTTCTGTATAATTTAGTAAATCCATGTGAAGATGTGATGTGTGTCAATGGAGGGACATGTGTGAAAGCGCGTGGTGACACTGACTCTTCTAGCTACTGTAGATGTCAGCCGGGATATGAGGGACGATACTGTCAAACAGCGGGTAAGCATACCGTTAATTGATAATAATTTATACATCCGGTTTTTTTCTTTGTTTTTTTCCTAACTCGCTCTATCAAACTTGGTTTCGCATAAAAAGTAACATCCACATATTTAGTTTGGCTAAACTCTTTCTTTTTTGAATGAAATTCACAAACAAAGCTCAATGAAAGTAATTATTCACATAAAATGTGTTTATCTACGTAGAGTATCCTATGGGTTTAATGCACTACGCATATCTACACCCAATTCAAGTGAATGTTTGCGTTTGCGCATTAGATGATTTTAATTCAAACACAAAAAACAATGGAATATATTAGTAATCCCGTGTTATCACGCAATACGGAAAAATACCTATGGCTGGTTACTCTATCACATGATACCGTAGATTGTAGTTTCAGAGTAAGTGGTAAACTTAAAGTAGATTAGTTTTAATTTTATTTTATCTGGATCATATCAGCCAGAGTAAATCAAGGTCAAGACAGTCGTACACCAGGCTGTCACGGCGATTCAGTAGCCTAGGGAGTGCGCAGTAGTTCAATTCTGTTCATGGCAATTCTTGGGCTGCACGTGTCTGGGTTCGTCAACGTTGCTTTTTGATCAGAAAACTGCTTTACTCAACATATATTTCACAGTTTTACTCAGGTGAGTATTTGTGTTTACATCCATGCTGATTCTTGATTCATCTTTTTACTCAACACGCTTTACTCCCCTCTCCGCACTGAGTAAAATAATTGTTAGAGTGTATGTGCATCCTGAATATTGCACTGCCAGCAGGTTATACAAAAATTCGTGAGATGCATGCTCTTATGTGATTGTGGCCAGTTGTCATCGGCACTTGTGCTGTGTTCAGTATATTCAAAGCACCAGGAAACATTCTCGTACGAGCTTCAACTGACAATTAAAGATCCATGATCCGATCGCTAATAGCATCGTCCCCAGAATCTCATGTTTTACCGGAAGTGAGAAACGAAAGCTACTATTTTTGTTCATTTACCCTGTGAAATCTTAGGGTTACAGGATTTTTGGTTTGGAATTTATGAGCGAAAATGTACCCCGATTTTGGTCGATCAATATCAATTTTACACACTACTCTATGTGCTTACAAAAACCACGTTTTTTTCGATAGCATAACAAAACGGATGCAAATATCGGCGCGAACTACAGGTGGGTTTTTGGGGGTGAAGGCCATCTATAAACTTGATGAAAACTTAATTTACTATAGTCTGATTTTTTATTCGTGTCAGTTCATGCATATTGTCGAGGGTATGATTTTACTTGGAGGGGATGTGTTGATGCTGAAATTCAAAAAGCCAAAGATATAGTGGGGTAGATACATTATTAAGCGTAAATGTTCCTTTATTGCAGATAAAAGCTCCAAAATTTGGTATAATTGATTTAAATTAATTTAAATTTCAACCCTTTTGAGTTGTATCAGTATAAAAATGCAATGTTTGATACTCATCATAGTTGTCATATGTGTAGAAGGTGCAAGAATTTATCAATTAAATGCACTTAAATTACCGTTGCCTGTATGATATATCTGGTGGTTTTGCCACTATTCGTTTAATTCAATCTAACCGACATCACTTTCGCTTGAAAGCTCTTGAAGAGGGTGTGGCAATCAATGGGTCACGTTCTGCTATTTGTACGCATACATGCCATGCAACACGTTTCTTATGGTCATCAACAGGTTACTGGTTCACATCGATGAACGGATTAAATCTTATGAATGGCAATCGATCTTCAGGTGAAGCCATGCAAGAATGTTGGCCTCAATCCACGCCACATAAAAGTGGTATTGATTTTTCCTGGATAAACGCGCAACCTGTCAACACGAATAGAATCGTCGAAAACTTTTAATGAACTGACACGAATAAAAAATCACACTATAAAATCGGGTCATCTCTTTAATGATCATTTTGGCGTATCTGCATTCTTATTTTCCTGACGTCTGAACCTACTAGTCAGGAGGAATTGTGGGCACTGGGTGGAAATGGAGTACAGACGTTTTCTATTGATCGATTTTTGTCAATGATGACCTAAGCTAATAATTTCTGGAGGGTGTGCAAAATTTCGTGCAGTTGCATTTCCTAGAAATCCAATATGGCCGCTATCACTCTCAAATTCATTCAAATGGCCATAATTTTATGCAATAGATCCAGGTTTTAAGCACGAGGAATCTTTTGGACGGGTTATTGACGTGATTTGATCACAACATTACCATCAAATCCAATATGGCCACCCTAAAACCCAATATGCCCTGAAATCATTTAATTGACCATAACTCATCAAGTATTTGTAATAGAGGCATAATTCTGCGCTCTATACCCAGTAGGAACTCACATCTGACATTTCAAGTGTATTAACAAGCTTACCGATCAAGATGACAGTCAATATGACTGCCTTTTAAGATCTTTAAAACCTACAAATTGTCATATATTCAAAATATATTGGCCGTAATTTTGAATTTTAAGCATGTTGTCAAAACAAATATACCAGATACGAGTTATTAATGCTCAAAGACATACATCTCATACTTTAATTTAAACTTTAATACTCATTTTGGGTGTTTTAATCACTGAAAAATATAAAATAAAAGCACTTTTTTTAATTTTTTAGGTTTTAAAGAAGGTAAAAAGGCAGCCACATTGGCCCACCATCTTAACATTTTTGCATGTTAAAGAAACAGAAATTCCAGGTAAGAATATCAAATGGTCAAATACGTATCCCATACCTTAATTTACACCTGTGATCAATTGTAACAGATTGTGATCAATTGTAACAGATTGTGAACACCTGCAGAACACGTTTTAGGTGTTCAGTATGTATTCAAGTAGCGTAAATAGGTATAATGGAGGAGTTAAGATCATTTGAATGATTCCGAGAGCATATTTGACTTTTGAGCAGCCATATTGGATTTGTGTGGCAATGTAATGATAAAATTACATTACCAACTCTTTCTCGTGCTTAAAACACCGGAGTACCGAGAGATATTTGTCTCTATCGGAAACACTTAAGGAATTTTTAGTGATTTTCGACATGGTAGCAGCCATATTGGATTTTCAAAAATGGCACTGTAACAAATTTTTGCACACCCTCCAAAAAATATTGGCTTAGGTCCTAATGAACTAAAATCTATCAATAGAAAAAGTCTGTACTCCATTTCCATCCTTCAGACTGTGTGCCTAGACTTCCACCTGACTATACTCAGTATCTATCAATTCATTGTGAGCCCTATGGTCATGCCTGCATCCGGGCCCGGCCTGTATCTGAGTATGAGTATGTAGCGAGGTCCAAGGCTCAGGGAACCAACTGGCATAATCCCATTTGCACTATGTTAGTTGAACTAGAATAAGCAGTTTGGAGATTTCCAGCTTTTGGCCCATAAATGACCCCTAAATCTTCTTCTTCTTAGCGTATCCACAAGTCATTGGTAATGGCTTGTGGTGGTGTCAGGATTTATTCAACTGAGTGTGGTGAACCTGGGCCGCGTGTATCCATGATACGGACGCTCTTAACATGGCCCGCTTGAGGCTGGGGCGGATGGGGAACAGTCAGGGGTTTTCACCCTACTCTTATTCGACACTGACTGCGATGTACATGTACAGTTGTGACTCTCTGTACACGGGACAGACGGCTTAACGTCCCCTCCGAAGGACGGGATGCTTTCATGATCCATTGCCCAATTCCAAGTGAACCATGGAGGAGAGCGGTTTTCTGTATTTAATCAGTAGCTGGTATACAGATCAAATCCAGAATTGATAGTACCCGAATAAATCCCAGCAAGTGCCACGACCCCACCGGGATTCGAACCCGGGAATTTTGATGGTAAATGACCTTGGTTCAAAATTCGATGAGGATCATATAATATGTACTGCTTAACCCTCGTCTTACCAAGCCTTTTTTGTAACAAGGTTTACCAAGGGGGTGGTTACCCCGAGAATTCGTTATAAAGCACTCAATGCTTATGATTTTGATACCAATGGATAGTTATGGTCCTCCTCTTTCCATGGATATCAAAATAAGTACCAACATACCTAGTATGGCGTCACAATGACGTCATCATGTCCGCGAGTCGGCAAAATTGGCATATTCCACAGAAAATAGGCGAAATCCAATTTTGTGCTAAAAAGCGTAGGAATATCGGATTTTCATGCAGGTTTCAGCTCTAAATGATGGCAATTGGCTAGTATTACATAAACATAGAGCCATACTGTGCATAATATTTTCAAAAATGCATCATAATAATATCCTTGGGTGGCAACCACCCCCTACCCTTCGACTTTGACGGCATACCCTTACCCCGGTGAATGTGTTACCTTCACAATTTTTTTTCGCTAAAATGACCGGAAAGGATGAGAGAACGATTACCTAGAAGCTTTTTATGAAAGTTGTTGGTATTTTAGCGCGCTCCGGAGGGAAGTTCACTGGGGGTGGGGGTCGTAACCCACCCCTTTGGTAAGACAAGGGTTAAAGGTCAATCGTGTGCGGCTCATGTTGTCATCCCATTTTATTTGTGGAAGACCTTATGCATTTAAGTATTGCGAACCTAACTCATCACTAGGAAATATAATTTTCTAACTCGCCACTGCATGTGCCTTGCCGTAAGAATCAAACTCTCCATGAGGACTTTGTGTAATTATCCTAAAGAGAATTTTGTACTCCTCCCATTGTAACAACAAGAAGATACCGAAAGTGCAAAAGCGTTCATATTTGGAATCAGTAATCAGTTAATATTTAATACATCTAATACCTAGATTTCTTTGTAAAAATATTTTAAATAAATGTTTAATGATACTGATTCCAAATATGCTCACAGTGGCCCCGCTTATCCATATATTAATTAATGCGTCCAAGCATGTAATTATATCCCCGAATGCACTCCACTCATGCCTTATCTGTCATAAACCACATGGGCATTATTTTATACACCATCGAAACATAAATGCGATATTAATAACTCTTTTTATGATATATTTTGGATGAATCTTAAAAATTTAAAATTGTAGTTCTACGAACTTTCCACAACACTGGGTTGACTAGCATTAAGCAGCAAGCATTGGGAGAGAAGGTGTGAAAAGTTATGCAATGTAGTATTGATTGAAACTTCGATGAGTTACCAGCTCAATAAAAGGTTAGCTTTTGACGTAATTGCCATGATTACAATGGAGCGTAGCAATTACGCATTAGTCAATACTTCACCAATAGGAATAGATAACCATCGCCCAACTATACCAGGAATGGTCCTTCTTTCCATCGAGAGATCACATCCACCATATGGAAGTACTATATATGTGAAAACAGGCACCACAGCAGAAGCAACCTCAATGTCTGATGACAACAACATCGGAGTACTCACCATTGAGCTTAGCTCTGTCATAGTTACATCAGTCTACAAACATCCATCAATTGACTTCAAGCACCCTCAACTCAGCCTGGGGAATTCCACCAAACCTCACTTCTTTATTGGCGATTTCAACAGCCATACGATCAATGGGGCTACAATAAAAAACTAACAAAGATAGATAGACGAACACCTCATACCAGAACAAGCTGGTTTCCGGCCAGGCAAACAACAACAAGCCAAGTACTTAACCTAACTCAACACATTGAAGATGGTTTCGAGAGGTGTATGGTAACCGGAGTTGTGTTCGTCGACCTATCAGCAGCATATGACACTGTTAATCACAGATGCCTACTCCATAAGATTCTGGAAATCACCAAGGACATTCGCTTGACTGAGCTTATCAAAGGATTGCTGGCAAACAGGATGTTCTTTGTTCAGCTAGGCGCAAAGAAGAGCTGATGGCGTAGGCTCAAGAATGCTTGCATCTCTCAACATCTATACCAACGGCCAACCTAGGAGTGCAGGAACCTGTCGTTTTATTTATGCAGACGATCTTGGAATTAGCGCACAAGATGCAGACCTCACAGTTGTTGAAGAGAGACTCTCCAAAGTTTTGGATGAACTCACTCCTTATTATGAGGAAAACCACCTACGTGCAAATTCATCCAAGACATAGGTGTGTGCTTTCTATCTACGCAACCATGAAGCCAAACGTCAGACCCACCTCGAGAAGACGAAGAGTAAACCCAGCTAATACGAAACGTTACGAAACGTTTCTGAAACGTTTCCAATAGGTTCTACTTTGGTTCCGTCTTTGAAAAACGTTATAAACACGTTTTTAAAACGTGACTGCACATTTGTATTACAAATTGGTTCTTCAAACTTAGTTTGTGGAACGGATTTACTACCTTTAATAATCATCAAAAATATGAATCTCATTAAGACGAAAATACGACGTTCACAGAACGTAGACGAAACTGCAACGTTCCCAGAACGTTTCAATGTAACCGAACGATTGAAAATGCATTTCTGAAGTGTATGGTGTGTTTTTTTCAGCATAAAAATAAGAAGAAGAAGAAGAAGAATTATAACAATAATAATAATAATAACAATAATAATAATAATAATAACAATAATAATAATAATATGATCGCAGTAGGCTAATAATGATAAAAGTATGCTTCATCTCATTCATACTCGATCACCTTATCGTATCTACTAAATGGGATCCACCATCAATTATCATGTTTTATTTCATGTACATCATCAACCATTTATTTTCGAAGTTCATATGAATTCATTCAGTCAACTCCTCAGTCAGGTCAAATGCTGTATGTCCGGCACCTGTTTTCTCTACCACGATCAGTGAAATCTGACTCCATCGTGGTAACAGTTCGGTCAATGTTTCAAACCACGTAAACAAAGCGACTCGACACAGCAACGGTCAAGAAATCATCAACATTTTGGATGGCTTTGTTTTAATTTTTCTCTATGTTAGATGTATTCTATACTGATGATTCTCACATGTGACATATAGAAATACTTCTTGTGCTCCACCGACTATTTTAATTAAGGCTTTATATCTCCTGGATACCACACGCTAATTTTAGGAGAACAACCACACAAGCTTCGCTAAAATGTACCGTGTAACAAGCACCCATTCCTTTACACATTTCTGCATGACAGCTTGGACATGGAGTTAACACACTCGTATCACCATTCGTATACAACAAGCTACAGCTCTTAAATAAGGGAAGAGGGAAAGTATTTTAAACTACAGGTAGGTTTATATCATTCGTTCTACTTCAATACAATTCAAGAACGACCCACCACAGCTGCACAGCAACTTTCAATATCGCCATTTTCTTCTCACAAAGTCATAATATAGGCCTATGAAAACACCACATACGTGTTCCTTTGCTGAATGACACCTTCAACATTTCATCTCAGACGTTATAACACGAGCAAGCACAAACTGCTTATGTAGGCCTATCTTGCACGCTATATTATATATTACATGAAAGGAGTTTACTCAGTTTAAATAAAATTATTTCGTTATCGATATTTTTGGGAAAAGTCTTATGTTTAACAGATTTTTTATATATAAAAATACAAAATCCATGGACAAATAAATAATAAATAAATAAATAAATAAATAAGGTTCTGGCAACCAGAAAAAGTATGATATAGTAACGTTACAGAAACGTTGTAGAAACGTTTCCAAGGTTTTTGCAACCAGAAAAAGTATGATATAGTAACGTTACAGAAACGTTGTAGAAACGTTTCCAAGACGTTTCCTCAACGTTGTCAAAAACCAATGCGGTTTCCCACCAGGTTTCGGAAACGTTTAGTAACGTTCCAAGGACGTTTTTAAATACGTTTTTGTAAAACGTTTCTAGAACGTAAAAAAGTGTCTACATTTTTACGTTGCCAAAACGTTCATTGCCGTAACCAAACTGAAACGTTTTGACAACGTTCTGTAAACGTTAAATTATTAGCTGGGAAGTATGTTCACGGAAAAACATCTTGAACAACTCACTGGCACAAGATGGGGTGCTCGCCCACATACCCTAAGATCGACGGCACTTGCCCTGTGCTACTCATGTGCAGAGTATGCTTGCCATGTATGGGAAAGATCAACCCATGCTAAGAAGCTTGATTCAGCATTAAATGCCTCCTTCTGGCTCATCACAGGGTGCCTCCGTCCAACATCAACGGAAAGCTTATACATCCTAGCATGAATTGCTCCACCAGACATCAGTCGTAGCGTAGCGAGCATCAAAGAGCGTAGCTGCAAAGTATCTAATGCCTGGACAGATAGCTGCTGCCAATCGCCTTATATTTAGAGAGAGTTTCTTAAGCAAAGTCCAACCTCTTTGGAAAGAAAGACTTGCCATCAACCAAGTAACATCTATTGGTATTGAACCTGGTGAGCATCTCCCGCATGGAGCTGACTCCTCATGAGCTGAATGGCGATGCCTCAACAGATTGAGAACCAGAATTGGCCGATCTAAGGAAGCAGACCAGGACGCTGTCTGTGGTTGTGGAGCAGCACCACAGACAATGGAACATCTCTTGGTCTGCCCACTGCTGGAGCAACGGTGCACGGACGGGAACCTTTCGGAATTCAGTGAAGCAACCGGGCGTTGTGCTCATATCTGGCTGGTTCGTGTTTGAGACCATTGTGTTTGGACACGAAAAGAAGAAGACGCTATCGTTCCAATTATATAATTATATTGTATTTGCAATTTAAATTATATTAAATTTTGATGCATATTCTTATGTTGAGATGAAGTAAACTTGATTGATTGATTAATTGATTGATTGGTATTAGTTTTTGAAATTTTAAGTACTTAGTTCTCCAGGCAAACAAGGACGATTGCTTATTATTTTTTCCTGGAGATGGCCGGCTTACGCTACTGTTGAAAAAAAAAACACATGCGTGCGCTGGCCATCTGCAGGAAAAGATTAATAAGAATTTATCCTTGTATGCCTGGAGAACTAAGTAGTTAAATTTCAACAACTTGATATATCTTTCTTCAGGAACACATCTTAAGTGCCCTCTGTTTTGATCATCCCCAGAAATGCCTACAGATTTCCAACATTTTGTACTTTATTCACCACTTCTATCCGAGACCATTCAAAGCGCATCCCTTATACGTTTTTCAATATGATACTTCCCATTTAAGAGCATGAAATATTCCAAACTAGCGAGTTTGTAGATGACACCAATGTACTTCATTTCTTGAAACAACATTCCTCAAAATCCACTTTTTCCACAAAAAGGCAACACAAGCCTTTCGGCACTAAAAGACGTCAAAATATAAGTTATTAAATTTCTAGCCCAAAATAATGCTCTCTATAACCAAAATCGTTGACAGAGGTTCATTTTCCGCACACAATGAACAAAGCAACACCTTTCCCCAATACATACATACTTACTGTATTCTGCCCACACATTTTCGACCCTCAAAACTATAGCAATTTCAATAATACAGACTGCCTTGTGATAACTATGAAAAATTAGATTTAGCATTTGAAAATGTATTATAACATTGATCTTCCAACAGTAAACACATGAGTCTAATCTCTCTCTTAATTTGTCTTGCTTTAGGAGATCCATATGAATGTTTACCTGATTTTTCAGTGATTCACAAAAAGAAACTATATTAATGGACTTTTCCTGACCTTGGTCATGGGTCCTGGCATTAGGATTTGTTGTGCTGGGTTTTGTAAAGAGCAAAACAGTAGCTTTTATTTTCCATCTTTCTTGCAATTATATTTATTTTCGCAGTTAATGTATGTGATCCTAATCCATGTCTTAACCAAGGAATTTGCCAACCTTCTGGTAACACCTTTCAGTGTAATTGTCCAAGTGGTTACTCTGGCAATAATTGTGAAAGTAAGTTGGAAATAACTCCCTTAAAGTTTAATAAATAAAGAGGAACACCTTAATTTTATGGCTATTTCAACTGCATATTTTAATATTTTTTTCATAAATAAATTATTCGTAATAATGTAGTAGCTTATAAAAGGGCTTCTTCGCTCATAGTTACTTATGTAATAAACCTTATCATCCATGCTTTACTTTTTTAGTCAATGTGTGTGAACCTAACCCATGTAATAATGGCATATGTCAAGTTATTGGAGGCAGTCCTATATGTTTCTGTATTGGTGACTACTCTGGAGACTTTTGTGACATACCACCATGTGAGTCCATTTTGTTTTCTATGTAACTGTTTGAATAATTTTTCTTTACTGTAACACGTCGCTTCTGACATTTGTTTCAGTGTACTTGTCCACCTGGATTTACTTTGGTAAATTGTGAACATGCTGTTTAAGTAGCTAAACTTAAAATGTCAGATATTGTAGCATTTTAATGAGTGCATGTTGCCACACTTAAAATACACATGTACACTTGTTTTAAACATTAAAAATATTAGCCATCACAGCTTATGTAATAATATAGTAGCTTTATGAAAGGGCTTCTTCGCCTAATAGTTACTTATGCAATTAACCTTATCATTCATGCTTTACTTTTTTAGTCAATGTGTGTGAACCTAACCCGTGTAATAATGGCATATGTCAAGTTATTGGAGACAGTCCTATATGTTTCTGTATGGGAGACTACTCTGGAGACTTTTGTGACATACCACCATGTGAGTCCATTTTGTTTTCTATGTAATTGTTTGAATCATTTTTCTTTACTGTAACACGTCGCTTCTGACATTTGTTTCAGTGTACTTGTCCACCTGGATTTACTTTGGTAAATTGTGAACATGCTGTTTAAGTAGCTAAACTTAAGTGTCAGATATTGTAGCATTTTAATGAGTGCATGTTGCCATACTTAAAATACACATGTACACTTGCTTTAAATATTTAAAATATTAGCCATCACAGCTTATGTAATAATATAGTATCTTTATAAAAGGGCTTCTTCGCCTAATAGTTACTTATGCAATTAACCTTATCATTCATGCTTTACTTTTTAGTCAATGTGTGTGAATGTCTTAATAATGGCATATGTATAGTGAGTGGTAGCAGTCCAATATGTATCTGTATTGATGGCTACAGTGGGTCATATTGTGAAATACAACCATGTGAGTCAATATTTTTTTCCATGTTATTTGCTGAATATTTTTTTTCTTTACTGTAATATGTCGCTTCTGATATTTATTTCATATTTAGTCTAGTGGGAGAAGGGGTGCTTGTGCACCCTGAAATAAACTTCTAATCAACGTCTCTATATCAGAAAAATAATTGCTATGCAAACTTATGCAAATTAGTATCGCCATTACAGAAATATACAATTTTCGATATATATCAACCAATAATGTTGATAAATGAATAAATAAGGTGTCTGGACCTGTGTTTAGAGGGTCAAAGATCACGATGGAACCATTTTGAAAATTATCAGATGTCCCTATGATGTCATAATATGCAAATTAGGTCGCCATTAGGTAAAATGCCATATTTGGGCATATCTCGCCCAATATTCCACATACCTGCCCAGATAAGATGACGAAACCTATGTTTTGTGGGTCGAGGATAAATTAAAGGTACTCTTAAATTATGTTCATGTGTCACTAACATGTTCACCTGAAAATACTAAAAATATGCCAATTATGGCCTTCAATGTTGATAATCTCGTTTTGGGGTTAATTGTCAGAAACTTTGTTGTCCAAGTAACTTTAGACTTAGAAATCTGTACATGATACTTTTCTCTTACATTCAAAGTATGCAATGATGCAAGACTAACAGTGTCTGATGCAAATTAGTATCACCATTACAGAAAAACAACATTTTCGCTATATCTCAACCAATGCCGCTGATAAATGAAAAAATAAGATGTCTAGATCTATGGTATTATTGGTTTTAAAAATAATGATTAGAACAATTCTGGAAATAGCCAGATGTCTCCATGACGTCGCAATATGCAAATTAGGGCCGCCATTAGCAAAAATCCATTTTTAAGCATATCTTGGCCAATATTTCACATAACTGGCAAAGTAAGATGACAAGAGTTATGTTTGAAGGTCTAGGATAAATGGAAAAATACTCATGAATTACGTCCATGTGTCGCCAACATGTTTAGCGTAAATATTAAGGATATGCAAATTAGGACCTTCATCACTGATTAACTCATTCTGGGGGTGATTTCAGAAACTTCTATGGTCAAATAAATTTAGACTTACAAATCTGTACTAATTAAATACTTAAGCTTTTTCGCTTTAATTCAACGTATGCAATGATTAAAGACTAATGTAAGACTTAGACAGTGACATGTTGTAATAAACAAATAAAAACAGAGGCAAAGGATTCTGCGGTCTTCGATGACCCTCTGCTAACATGCATCCGTCATGTGCTATCCATATTGTAGCATAAAACCAAGGAGGCAAATAGTACCGACTATGTACGTATGTCAGCCGCCATACTCATGTCTTCAAAAACAATGAGATCTTACTGTTATCTTTGTTGACCATGCTTGTGTGTGTGTGTGTGTGTGTGTGAGTGTGTGGGGTGTGTGTGGGTGGGTGTAATCCAGGCACGGGCATCTTGCCTTTGCTGCCTATAAACCTGATAAACAGCCATACATAATATTCTGCCATATGGTAGCATAGATTGTCATTCTCAAAAAGTGGTGTGAATGATGAGCCATCGGGAAACTTTGGACAATGAAGTGAAATGGTGGGAGAACTTCTGGTGTGTTGATAGACTTTCAAGCTAAGCTGACCTTGCAACTTATTATCTACCCTGGCAGCCTTCTTGTCTTCTGGCTTTCGACTCTATTCATGCTATTTGCACTTCCTGTATCGTGATCCCTGCAGCACTGTTGACAATGTTGCTGCCATGGACATTAATAGAGATTTATTCAAGTTATCTATTTTCCCAGTGGAATACAATGTTGTCTTCTGTCATAATTTGAGGTGTCAGATAGGCCTATATGTTGATGCTTGTCCAGGGCCTTTGTCAGGGCTGTTTCTAACTCTAAACCAAAATCATAAACTGTCAGAGTGGCCAAACCTCTGCAGTATCATGGTGAGATGCTTGCTTTGGAACATATGACTGACAGTCATGCAGAGTAATTTCCATTGTCCCTCTGCCACTGCATGGTACAGGTCTTGCCCATAGACGTTTTAACTTTAACTTTGTACCTAATGGCGACCCTAATTTGCATATTATGACATCATGGGGCCATCTGGCCATCTGAAAAGTTTATTTCAGGGGGGTGCACGAACACCCCCTCTACCCACTAGACTAATTGTGTATTTGAGTATTGCACTTTTTTTTGACATATTGTTCACAGTTGATCCATGTTCACCTAATCCATGTTGGAACTCTGGAACTTGTCAACAAGTTGGTGAAACAGACTACCATTGTACATGTCCACCTGGATTTTCTGGACTGAATTGTCAAAGTAGGCTTAGTTTTGTTTCTCTTCTCTCTCTGCACTGTAGTAAAAGCTTTAGCAAAGCATTTGATTATTCACACTTAAAAATAGGTAGTCAAATTTGACCCCTGATGACGGTAAACTATGCACCAACCACATTGTAGTCAATTTTTGACTACTACGAAGTCATTTTGTACTAATTTGTAGCAATTTATGAATGTAACAGGTTTATATATGACTACAAATTAGTACATAATGACTTCATATTAGTCAAAAATTAACTGCATTGTGGTTGGTGTATAGTTGACCGTCATCGGGGGTCAAATTTGACTACCTATTTTTAGTGTGTTTAAACTCAAAACTCATAATTCTGCAACTTCACATATAGTCAACTCCATCATCAACTCCATTATGTGTTTACTGCAGCCAACATATGTGATCCTAACCCCTGTCAGAATCAAGGAGTTTATTGAAAATTTAGACACACCTTATTTTTCAGGAGATTTCAACTAATCTTTTCAACAACAAAAAACAGCATAATTATGTAATAATAGCTTTTTGAAAGGTGAAAGGACTTCTTCACTTCTTCTGAAAAAGAAAATAATGTGGTAGAATTTTGAGATGTTTGTGCTCTTTACGGAAATGGACCGTATTCACTGATTTGAATTGTTAGGGTTAGGTCACTAGAAGTGAAGGACTGGAAGGATTGATATTTTAGAGTAAATGTTGCAACAACCATTACCCTGTTGGATAAACCTTTCTGCACCATTTGTGGTCTGGTTTTTATTTTCTATCAACGCCTTCCTTTTGCATTTCTAATTAGTCAACATATGTGAACCCAATCCATGTTTCAACGAAGGTTTCTGCCAACCCTTTGAAAACACTTACGGATGCTTATGTCGATGGGGTTTCTCTAGACTAAATTTGAATTGGTAGCCATGTTAAGTATCAGTAAAGTCATGCAGTAGAAGTTTGTGAATTATCTCAATGTGGATTCAGCAAATTTTTCTTAGGTGTCACAGAATTATAGATTTGCACTTAAAGGGCTATGGCCCGATCACTAATAGTCTGGTCCCCAGAACCCCAGATGTTATCGGAAGTGGTCAAAATTTTGTATCAGACAAAAGCTATTATTCTCATTTACCCTGTGAAATCTTAGAGCTAATGTTTTGTTTGGAAATTATGAGCAAAAATGTACTCTATTCTAGTCGAAAAGTATTGATATTACAGAGTATCCTGTGAGGCTTACAAAATCATGTTTCTAGTAGTAAATAGTAATAGGAATATAGTAATTTGGACTCATGTTTGAAATATTGAGATATGTCAATTTCTTTTGAAAAAATCCCAAATGAGGGCCTGTATTCATTTTTGCGTAATATATTTTCAGAACTAGGTGTGGATTGGGCTATCAACAGTATTTTTGGCGGTTTAAATATCATATGTGCATTTTATGACCAGGCTTGTCTCTGCATGCATAGAATATGTCAAATGATTTTAACCACTATGTAACATAAGATTTTATTAACATTTAAAAATTTGTTGTATTCAAAGGTCAACATATTTGACAGTTGACTGGACTGGACTTTGAAAGAAAATGTATTCCTAGAATAGATGATTTTAATTACTATGAAACATTGGATTTAACATTTGTAACTTCTTCCAGCAAGTTTAGATCATGAAAATTAATTACTACATGAGTTAAATTTATTTGTTTTAATCAGTTTGGGAAGATGTCTGGTCATGGGGCCTGGCATAGGTTTTGTGGTGATGGTCACTTGCTCTATCTAAAGAACAAAATGGTAGTTCTATTTTCAACCTTTTTCCAACACTTGATTGATCTTTCTTGTAATTATATTTATGTTTGCAGTTAATTTATGTGATCCTAATCCATGTCTTAACCAAGGAGTTTGCCAACCGTCTGGTAACACCTTTCAGTGTAATTGTCCAAGTGGTTTCTCTGGCCAAAATTGTGAAAGTAAGTTGGAAACAAGATCCTTTATAGTAATTTTTAAACTACTTAGTTCTCCAGGTAGACAAGGATGTATATATTTATTAATCTTTCCCTGGAGATGGCCAGCGCACGATAGTGTTGAAAAAAAAACATGTGCGCTTGGCCGGATTCGAACCGGCGACCTTAATACCACATGCACGACGATCTAACCGACTAAGCTATCAAGCAGGGTTGGTAGAAGAGTGATAGATATCATCTATAATAGGTGTTAGGTTCGAAAGGTGCCCTTCGCCTTCCTAGCGGATAGCACCAGAACTGTATATTTAACATATGCGATTATATTATAAAGGCGCAATCATATTTTAATTTTTATCTGATGTGATTGCGCCAATGTACCCAATGAAATGAAATCACTGATGGGTTCGAAATCATTTCGAATTTTCCAATCTCTTTTTTTTTTTTTTTTTTAAAATTTAAGAAGACACTATCAGTGATTTGAAAAAAATATTTGAAATTATGCAGGAATAGCTTCTAAACGTGAAGGAAAGTCTTCAGGTATATTCTCATAAGTTTCCTTTTCAGCTTTAGAATTGACAGAAAAGGTAGGGAATAAAAAACCGGCCAGTGTAAAACCAGATACGATTTCTCTCCATTTCAATTACGTGTTACGTAATTGTCCCCGTCGACCGTAATGACTCAAACTCAAATCTCTGATTCTGTCCTTATTAGGTTGCGTCTGGTCTTATCATTTGCAGGGTATGTTAGGATACCTGTACTTGTTACATACATGCAAAAATCTGATTTTTTATGATTTTTTCGATTTGCCGATTTAGCAAATCACTGATAGTGTCTTTAATTGGCGCAATCATAATTGGACAAGGTTTCAGTAACTGTCCCCTGTGCAGTCATCCATGCACCATAACCCCATAAATTTGGTATCAAAAGATGCAGGCGGATGTATTCTATTCATAAGTTACAACCATTCATGAAAATATTAGTCACATGGAATATCACAACTTACTAAGGAAGTGTATACTTTTTTGACTCACGCTGTATATAAACAATTACAAACCTGTTCTCATCTTATTAAGTGTTTGTTATTGTCTTTTGTAACTAAATTTCTTTGTGCAGTTAACATATGTGATCCCAATCCTTGTTTAAACCAAGGGGTATGTCAGCCTTCTGGAAATACCTATCAGTGTAACTGTCCAGCTGGTTATTCAGGAATAATTGTGAAAGTAAGTTCGACATACACAACTATTAAAATATTTACATTAAGCTTTTGATAATTTGCTTTCATTGTGTATTTGATATTCGTGAGAGAAACTTAGAAAAACAAATGTTAAAATGATAAATGAAATTGGTATAGGACAATATCAACCACCTATATGCATTTAATATTATTTGTTCCAAAAAAGTAAAAAATAACATTAACCCAAAATCTTATTAAGTTACAGGCTATTTGTATTTTGTATTGCAATTTACTGAATGACCAAGTATTCTTTTTTAATTATTTAGTTAGTGATTGTGATACATTCACGTGTCTGAATGGTGGATTCTGCCAAAATGTTGGTGGTGGCGCAATTTGTTTTTGCACAAATGGATACTCTGGCAATAACTGTGAAATGCCACCATGTGAGTCCATGATGTGTTTCTACTTTGTAAGGCCTTAAAATTGATTTGTTTCAGAAGATATTGAGAAGAAAGGCAAAATGAACCTTTGTACCCTTAAAAAATTGCTATATATCTTCTTTTTTCTAAATTTAATTTTGAACATATTTTTGGCTGCGTGCAGTGATATGTCTGTTAAAGGTGCAACGAGAGATTTTGAGACACCCAAATATTTTCCCATAATAGTAATTTCATATAGATTAGACACTCAATAGATTTCATACCTTGTATTTGGCTACAGAAATGTCTTAAAAGAGAGAAAAAAGGTGATTTTGATTTGCTTATATTTCAATATAAAACATAGGCTGAATTTCGTATTTGCTCCTATACGAAATTAGAAATTTCACTATTTTTGTACCAAAGGAAAATTTTTCAGCTTAATCCTTTCAGATGGGGATATTTTTGATGGAAAGCTTTACATCAGAGCAAAAACCAGTACTTTTGATTTTTTTAGGGACACCTGATATGCGAAATCTCTCGTTGCACCTTTAAAGAAAACTTTAAATTCTTGAAAAACATTTTTCAAAAATGAAATGTGCTAAAATCTGGCCGATTATATGATCAAATTCCTGTTCATTTCATTGCACTTCATCAGCATCGTGTATAATTGTTGTAAATCAGTCTCACGTTGTAGTGTTGTATTGCACTGTTCTGTCACATCACTCTCTTGTCATACTGTTTTTAGTTGATCCATGTTCACCAAACCCATGTCTAAACTCTGGAACTTGTCAACAAATTCGAGACACAGACTACCAGTGCACATGTCCAGCTGGATTTTCTGGAGAAGACTGCCAAAGTAGGGTTGGATTTTTCTTGCATTGTATAGTGCTGTAATTGTAATTTGTTAGTGTTCTTTCACACATCAATCTTATTATGTATGTTAATCTTTTACCTAACCACAGTCAACATATGTGATCCTAACCCCTGTCTGAATCAAGGAGTTTGTCAACCATTTAGAAATAGTTATCAGTGTACATGTTCTGAAGGTTTCTCTGGGATCATTTGTGAAAGTAAGTTCAAATGTTAATGAAATTGTTTCAGTTTTTTCCTTATTAATATCTTTTATTAATAAAATAGTTTATATAAATTCATATTTTGTCTTTAATTATCAGAAGCTGAATATAGTCATCCATTTTAATCAATATAGGTATAATTTGCTCATCATCCATGTTACATGTTAACTTTACTCAGTTTTCTTTGTGGTTTTCTTGTCATTTGTTATTTGTCTATGTTTGCACTTGTAACCACAGTCATCATATGTGAGCCCAATCCCTGTACCAACCAAGGTTTCTGCCTACCTTCTGGAAACACCTATGAATGTTCTTGTAGACTGGGATTCTCTGGATATAATTGTGAAAGTAAGTCATTAGTGGGTGAATACGTGGATCCTGGGTTTCCTACCGGAAATCATTTTTTACCGAAATTCCTATCCCAATGTCTATGATGAACCTAGTTTTAAATTGCCGTTTTAAGAGTAAAACCAATCAAACTCTTCATAACACACTAATTCATTTGCATCATAACTCATGCGTGACTGTAATCGATTGATTTTGATTTTTTCTTATATCGACAAAAATCGAGGTTAGTGGATTAACCTCGCTGCAAAACAGTGTAATTTCCAATAACGGTCATTTTAAGATTTAAAATGTTGATGCCAATTTGAATTTACCGTTGCTGTTAAGTTGGCATGTCCTACCCCCCCCCCACACACACACACACACACACGCATGATTGGTGCAGACTGCGATGACGCTTCCGCCGTGCATCGAAGATGTTGTGTTCGACACCGCAGCAATGACGCTGACGATAGAGGGCCAAACACATGAATCGGCCGGCGGATTCCTGTATAGATTTACTGCGTGACGTTCAGTACATGATGCGTGCCCACCATCACTTCCACTGTTGGGAGGTTTACCACGTAAGGAGAATAGGAATACAGATGCATAATGATATAAAGTTGCTAATTCCTGACGTCTTCACGATCTATGAATCCTGAATATTGCACTAAGACCAGGCTGCATTTAAGGCTGACTCAGAGATTTCCTGGTGAGGGCGCCCTCAATTTTCAAACAAATTGTGTTTTTTGCATGTACATAATGCTTGTCCACATACTAATCACTGTGTTAAATAGCTAACCTCAAATCGAAGTCCTTCATATAGAAAATCACATCTTTGTTTAAAAATTCCGGATCCGGAAATTTGTTATACACAGTATCCTATGGCAATGTTATATACACATAAACGTTTACTGCATCAAAACGAAAACTCCGATTCATCTCAAACTTTGGAATTGAGCAATCTAGGTGACTAGTTCTAAATGACTATTTTTAATTAATGAATTTAAAAAATTATATTCAGAAATCTCTGAGTCAGACTTTAATTCATCATATACTCTTTTGTGATTGTAGCCAGCAGGGGAGGTAGGACATGCCACGGTAAATTCAAATCGGCATCAACATCCGGAGTAACCTGAGTGCTAGTCTTTTTCAAACACTTAACGGTAGAAGGGCACTCTTACGCACATCGGACAAAGACTTGACTAGAGGCTATAGCTGAACACGAATATTTAAACCTTAAAAAGACCGTTATTGGAAATGCAGCGGGGTAAATCCACAAAACCCAAACGGATTTTGACATGATTTTTTTCCCAAAATTATCATGATATTACTAAGATCTTTTGAATGAAGGTTTTAAAAGATAATGTCACTGGGACAGAGACAGACACACGTAAGAATTCCCTGAATTACCTTTTGCAATGATATGGGACGATTCCAACAAACCAAATCCCAACTCTCTCTTTTTACTTCAAAGGAGAATCATAAGAACATGAACTAATTCGATCTGGCTTGCTCATACTGATCCACTCTTTTCGTCTCCCCAAACCCTCAAAATTTATGACATCTATAAACTACAGTTAGCATATTTCATATACCAATTCCAAGATCTCATTCCTGGTGACTTTTTAACATCGATAGACCCTCGCATTATTATGACACCAGGCATGGCAATTAATTTTTCATCAAGAGCACAAACACTGTTTTCGCTAGGAACACTAGCTCCTAGTTTCCAAGGCCATATATTATGGACAAATCTGCATACTCATCTTAACAATTCCCCGTCCTTTCCATCATTTTAAACAAACTTTAAAAACACTCTCATCAGCCTTTACAACAATGACCATTCTCCATAATTTATTATGATTTCTTGCATCTATTTGGCTGGCTGGTGTAATACTTTCGGTATTCCTCTGTCGGTCTTGTCCTTGTTGGCCGTCCTGTCAGTGTGCGTGTATTAGTATGTGTGTATGTGTATGTTTGTGTGTCTGTTTGTCTTGTTTTGTCCGATGTAACCCAAGATCATCTTGCATTAACTATTTATTTATCTTATAAATCAATTATGTTTATTCTCGTTTACTGTTGGAGATGCACTTGGAGCCAAAGTTGTACTTCTAGTTCATTTTAAACTGTTAATATGCTTGTCTTATTTATATATCTATTTATTTACCGGGCATTACAACATCACGCTATGTGTTTAGTAGTGCCCTCATCTCAATCACCATTAATGTCGTTCCAATTATATAATTATATTGTTTATATGGTATTGTATCTCCAGGAAAAGATTAATAAAAAATCATCCTTGTCTGCCTGGAGAACTAATTAATTAAAATTTCAACAACTTAATATATTTTTCTTCAGTAACACATCTTAAGCACCCTCTGGTGTGATCATCCCCAAAAATGCCTCCAAGTTTCCAATATTGTGTCCTTTATTCGCCACTTCTGTCCGAGACCATTCAAAGCATTTCCCTCATACGTTTCGTCAATATGATACCTCCCATTTAGGAACATGAAATATTCCAAACTAGTGAGTTTGTAGATGACACCAATGTACTTCATTTCTTGAAACAACATGCCTCATCATTCGTCCAAAATCCTTTTTTTTCGCCACAAAAAAGGCAACACAAGCCTTTCGGCCCTGGAAAAGACGTCAAAACATAACATATTCAATTTCTAGCCCAAAATATTGCTCTCTGTAACGAAAATCGTTGACAGAGGTTCATTTTCCGCAATACCTTTCCCAATACATGCACACTTACTGTCTTCTGCCCACACATTTTCGACCCTCAAAACTATAGCACATTTCAATATACAGACTCCCGTGTGATAACTACAGGCTCTCCCAAAAAAATGTTAACACTCTGGACAAAGGCGTTTTGTTAGAAACTAAAGTACGCATAGATCTCTGTTTGATATGCTCTTAAAGCTAAATAAATAAGGTTTCATTTGTCGTTTATTTTATTCCAATCCGATATGTAGAACAAAAGATATGCTTCGTCAAAATAGAGAGTGCAAAATCAGATTGTTGATTTTGCACACTCATATTTAATGAAGCATATCTTTTGTTCTACGCATCAGATTGGAAAGAAATAAATGGCAAATAAAATTTTATATTATTAGCTCTAATGTAGTACCAAACAAAGGCCCATTTGTACTTTTCCTTTTATCAAAATTGCCTTATCCCGAGTGTTAACATTTTTTGGGACAGCCTGTATGAAAAATTAGATTTAGCATTCGAAAATGTATTCTTTCTAACATTAATCTTCCAACAATAAACGCATGAGTCTAATCTCTCTCCTAACTGAGTAGTTTGACTTACTTTAGGAAATACGTATGAATGTTTACCTGATTTCCCAGTGATTCACAATATGAATTATTTTTAATTGGAATTTTTCTTGCCCTTGGTCCTGCGTCTGGCATTATGTTTTGTTGTGCTGGTTTATGTAAAGAGCAAAACATTAGCTTTTATATTTTTGTAACGTCTTTCTTGTAATTATATTTATTTTCGCAGTTAATGTATGTGATCCTAATCCATGTCTTAACCAAGGAGTTTGCCAACCTTCTGGTAACACCTTTCAGTGTAATTGTCCAAGTGGTTACTCTGGCAATATTTGTGAAAGTAAGTTGGAAATAACTCCCTGTAAAATTTAGTAAATAAAGAGGCACACCTTAATTTTATTGCGATTTCAACTGCATATTTATTTTTATAAACAGCCTATGTATTAATGTAGTAGCTTATAAAAGGGCTTCTTCGCTTAATAGTTATAATAAACCTTATCATTCATGCTTGTTTTTTAGTCAATGTGTGTGAACCTAACCCATGCAATAATGGCATATGTCAAGTTATTGGAGGCAGTCCTATATGTTTCTGTATTGGTGACTACTCTGGAGACTTTTGTGACATACCACCATGCGAGTCCATTTTGTTTTCTATGTAATTATTTTAATAACTTTTCTTTACTGTAACATGTCGCTTCTGACATTTATTTCAGTGTACTTGTACACATGGATTTACTTGGTAAATTGTGAACATGCTGTTTAGGTAGCTAAACTCAAAATGTCAGATATTGTAGCATTTTAATGATGCATGTTGCTATGCTTAAACTACACATGTACACTTGTTTTAAACACTAAAATATTAACCATCAACTTAAATTTGTGTGTACCCTGTTATCTATTCACAGTTAACATATGTGATTCAAACCACTGTGTAAATCAAGGGGGTTCTCAACCATTTGGTTATAGTTTTCAATCTGCATGTCCAGAGAGTTTCTCTGGTAGAAATTGTGAAAGAAAGTTAGTGATACATGTGACAGTTACGAGGTTATTTTTGCTTGAAGCTAAATACGGCTTAACCCTAACCCTGACGTCGGTTTCTAGCCCTCCCGGGAGGAACTGAAGGAGTGAGGGAAGAGGGGAACAAGAAAAGTCGCAAATTCGGGTGGGATTCGAACCCAGGGCCCTTCGGGCCCCAGCCCCATGACCCGGGATAGCACGCTACGGCGGTGTCGCTGGCCCCGCCAGCGATTTCGTGCCCATATGAGTCTTGGTTTCATGACGTCATCGCTACTTTCTGGACTTTTTCTCAATTAACACAGTGAGTTTTGGTGAGATCTAGCTGTGCTAGGGTTAGGAGGTGGTACTATTAGTTATTAGGTGAGTTTTGGGGTGATACGGATTATATCTAGTCGAGGAGTCTGTATCGGGCGAGGGCGCAGCCCGAGCCCAGATACAGAATCATACCCAGGCAGAACAAAATAAGCACAAACATAGGGCCTAAAGAAAATTGTAAGGGTGATTCACAAAACAAAACAACACTTTTCGGTAAATTGACTGTAGGCCTATTGTTTTAAATGAGTGCAAGGGTGACGAATTTTCAGCGACAAGAATATTTTGAAAATAAACGGCCCTAAAATCATCTTTTCCTGATTCACAAAACAAAATCATTGATCTATTTTAAATTCTTTTAGTGTATGTGAGAGCGATTATGCTGAAATCTTGTTCCAACTCGGTTCAACATTGCTAAAAATCGCCAAATTAGAGCAGTGATTTACGTCAAAAATGAACGCCGAATTTTCGGTTTTTGTTGTCATGATGCATGGTCACGCATGCGCAGTTACTAACTGACATGATACGGACGTTGAGATGCGCTCCGAGGGGGTTATACGTATATAGTCAGTAAATTGAGGCGATTATCCAATGAAAATCGAGGGATCTACGTGATGGTATGATAAATATGCATACCTCATGCCTTAAAATTTTAGGAGCTCAATAGCTCCCGAGCTCTTTGCAGGAGTGTTACTTTTCGAGCTTCTTTGCCTCTTTTAATGTATGTTAATTACAATTTTGTGGACCGATTATTTTTCTTAGTGGGTATAGGAGGAAGGAAATTACAATTGAGATCAATTTAATGTTTCGTTGGTAATAAAAGTAGGAGTGAGATTAACAGAGCTCCAAACCAATTTCTGGATGTAAAGGTCTGATAGGAATTTTGCGATCACAGTTTATTACTACCTCAGAGAAGAGTTAATAGTAAAAGTGCAGTTAGTTACCCTTTTCCTGAAATCACTGTTGGGATTATATCCAATTGGTTTGTAGTTCTACATGTATCGTCGATAATCCTGCTTGTTCAATAACAATAGAATCATCGCTCGTAAGTGCACAAGGGCTTGCCTCTTTTTTTTTTTCCCTCTTTGGTGAGTTTGAAGGCGGCAGTTGTTATTGCAAAGCGTGTTGGATACTTTTTCCCTTAGGATTCTGCTTCAGAAGGGCTCAAATTCTCTAGCCTTATGGAATTTCAGGAATGCGTGATGAATTCTGCAACCGGGTTTTTCTCGGTACAACGGCGTTATTTAGTTCTTGCGAGTACAGATTTTTCATGTTCCGATAACGAGGGATCAGAGAGATTCTTAACCCCTTCTTAGTTTAATTTCTTTTTTATTCTTATATTTAGGTGTCAAAATCCGCGCGTGAAGATATCAATCTCGCACGATTGTTTTTAAAGATGGCGGCTCTTTGCTTACCTTTGAGCATTGGTGACGAATGAGGTAACCATTGTCAAAGCGTAGCCTGGCAACGATTGACAGTGGTTGTTGGACTGTTTTCTTGCTTATTTTTTAGAACTTCAAGCGTAAAGTTCACTTGGCGCACTATCTATTAATAATTTCCTTTTGCATTTTTCCAGATCTCCGCTTTTAATCAGTTAGGTTTACTCTTGAGTTTGATACTGCGTGGAGTGACATGTTCGTGTGTAATAACTCAACTGTATCTCCAATGGTTGCGGTAATTCGCTATCTTTGTAGCACGTCTTCTCCAAAGATCCTACATTTTGTAGGCATTCTCGCTCAAAACGTATTATAATATAATGATGAATCTTTTCTATCATCCAGTAGTAGTTGTAATAAGTTGAGAATTGAATTCAAATAATGGAATAGAACTTACCAGTTCTTTGCCAGCGTTGCGGACCAGGTACCACTGGTCTTCAAAGGCGGATGACCCTTTGTTGGATTGGTCATAGGAGAGACGACTAGAAACACTGCGAAGTTCGTAGTGTTTCTAATCGGCAGTACTAAGTGATATGTTTTATATTTTTGTTGATAAATTTAAAGCAATATTGCACATTTTTTGAAGAGCTGCCTCCCAATTTTCAAAAGTTATTATTTGTGCCAGGTTACCGTGGTAATGGTCTAAGGAAACTATACTCGCGAACGAGAATGCTAAGAAACTGCGTTATTATCATAAAATAAAGCGATTTTGTAATTGGAATTGGGGATCCCAGTGGGACTTACGGCAGAGCTGGAAATGCTACGTTTATTGTCCGTCCATGATGAAATAGTGCCACCTCGAGAAGATGACCTCTAACTTAACATGCCCTGAAACAATATTCAATTAACACAACTAAGGATGAGCGTAGACAAGTTACATGGCGCTATTTCCCAGCTATTTCACATTGAAGGCAGTTGCCCGCAAGCCCGTTGAATATTAATCGGGGAGCCCCGATAATAATACAAATTCCTTCGTTTGTAATACATAGACATTTAGACTTACCCATTCACCGGTTATAGTTTACTAGCCTAGTTACCAATGGCAATCGTGTAAAAATTTCAATTTTTTTGAAATTGGGGGCGCTCTTCAACAAATGTGCTAATATTGCTTTAAGCAGAGTATTGTTCTTTTGACTCACACTGCTACAACTATACGGAAAAGTGGCCCTATAATATTCTTTGTGTTCTTATTTAAATTGTGTGAAGCAGTTGATCTAACGCCACCAAAGATGACAAGCTCTGTCCCGGCATTTCAGCGAGCCAATATAGAATTAGGCACAGATAAAACTACAGTCAGTTTCTGCAGCACGCTTCAGATGATAGTGGTAATGTGAACATTGTATATAGCAGCACATCAAACGGAGTGACTTTCATCGACACCGGTATGAGACCTAGTGGACCAACTAACATAGACGTAGGTTGACCACAGTTCGTGTTTGTGTACTGCAAATGACGGCGCTGGAATACAAACAACTGTACATTTAACGTAATAGTTACAGCAGGTTTGTTACATATTTTTTCATATTTTGATATGTAGAGATTATAAGTTTATCTTCCTTTACAAATCTTTCATTTTCAGTTAAATAATATCATACAAATATTTTGTTTTAAAAAAGTCATTTACTTGCCGCAAAATTCAGAATGTACAAGTATATAGCGGGTTCCATGGTTGGTGTTTTTTGTTGTTTTGAAAAAGTTGGTTGGCAACATTTTATGTTGTTATATGGAAATGTAGCGTATGAAGTTGTTATTGATCTTGATAACATTTGATATATGGTTGAAAGCCCTGCAGCAAAAAAGTCCCTTAACCAGTACAGAACGTTCATTCGCCAGTGCTATAAACACTCTTGTTTTCATATGAGAACCAAGATATACAATCAAATTCTGCTGAACTGTTGTCCTTAATGATTAAGCTTGTTGCAAACTACAGTGTGACCATTTTGATATAAAATTGGATCGATTAAGCCCAAACTAATGTCGAGATATGAGTGCAAAAATATTGGGCGAGACGCAGTCGAGCCCAATATTTTAAACTCATAGCGAGACCAAGTAATATTGGGCGAAATCATCCATTTATCATTATCATGTTTTAGATTCGATATTTTCACACACTTGGACTCCTCAAAACAGATAATGTATAAACTTGTGCAATGAGTCGGCGCTATATTGCACTTTCTTCACCATACGCCACAAATCAATGATTGTGTTACTAATGATTAGTTTTGGGTTTTGAGGCGGTAAAATTTAAAAATATAAAGGGCCGTATTCCAAACGTTGTTTAAAATAAACGGCGGTTAGGGTTAGGCACAGATAAAACTACAGTCAGTTTTCCTGCAGCCACGGCTTCAGATGATAGTGGTAATGTGAACATTGTATATAGCAGCACATCAAACGGAGTGACTTTCATCGACACCGGTACTGATACCATAGTGGCAACTAACATAGACGTAGGTTTGACCACAGTTCGTGTAACTGCAAATGACGGCGCTGGAAATACAAACAACTGTACATTTAACGTAATAGTTACAGCAGGTTTGTTACATATTTTTTCATATTTTGATATGTAGAGATTATAAGTTTATCTTCCTTTTACAAATCTTTCATTTTCAGTTTAATAATATCATTACACATATTTTGTTTTAAAAAAGTCATTTACTTGCCGCAAAATTCTAGAATGTACAAGTATAGCGTGTTCCATGGATTTGGTGATTTTTTGTTGTTTTGAAAAAGTTGGTTGGCAACATTTTATGTTATATGGAAATGTAGCGTATGAAGTTTTATTGATCTGATAACATTTGATATATGGTTGAAATCACTGAGCAAAAAGTCCCTTAACCCAGTACAGTAACGTTCATTCGCCAGTGTATAACACCTCCTGTTTTCATATGAGATACCCAGTATATACAATAAAATTCTGCTGAACTATGTCCTTAATGATTAAGCTTGTTGCAACTAACAGTGTGACCATTTTGATATAAAATTGGATCGATTAAGCCCAAATTAATTGGTCGAGCTATGAGTTTGCAAAAATATTGGGCGAGACGCAGTCGAGCCCAATATTTTTAAACTCATAGCGAGACCAATTAATATTGGGCGTAAATCATCCAATTTTATCATTATCATGTTTTTGTAATCCGATATTTTCACACACTTGGACTCCTCAAAACATGATAATGTATAAACTTGTGCAATGAGTCGGCGCTATAATTTGCACTTTCTTCACCATACGCCAAATCAATGAATTGTGTTACTAAATGATTAGTTTTGGGTTTTGAGGCTTGGTAAAATTTAAAAATAAAGGGCCGTATTCTCAAACGATGTTTAAAATAAACGGCGGTTAGGCCTAAACTATGGTTAGCTAAACGCACAGTTTAAAAAACCGCAGGTTAAATATGTTAACAAGTCGTTTAGCTAACCTCGATATTTAAACGCCGTAAATATCATCCACCGAACTGTGACTTATCTTTGCCTATAATATTACGTGGTCGACAATAATTATGTCAAATAATACCTTCCGTAGTTTTTAAATGCTACGCAGAAAGTGCACGTGTAAATTTCAAGAATGCGGCGTTATGCAAGGAGCTTTAAAAATTGCTCAGCGATGGATAGAAAATACCGGGTCTGCTGCACTTACTATATCAGTCAATACTCGCAATACATGAAGGACTTCTGATAGCAGATACACACGAGCATAAAAATAGAAGCAAATGACAAATTACAACAAGAAATCAACTGAGGACTAAGAAAAAATATAAGAGAAATAGAGAAGACAACTGGTTTAACCACCAGTATCACATATAGCTGAAAATATCAGGCACTTGATGAAAGTGTGCAGTTAAACACGCCTTAAACTACCCCCGGACCAAGTCTAAGTTTAACAACGTTTTAGACATATTTAACGATGTTCGGCTAAAATTTAAACAGCGTTTAAAGTTAACCATGCTTTGAGAATTGCATTTATTTTAGCGGGCGTTTAAATTGCGATTTAACCAGTGATTAGCGTTAAACATCGTTTGAGAATACGGGCCAAAACATTTAAAACCAGTCGGCCAAATATCGCAAAATTGCCCATACGTCACTATTTAATACCTCACAATATAATACGTCACTCACTATGGAAGACTTGAACTTGATGTAGCAATGCGAAAGGATATGGCTGAAAATCGCGGAGTACAACTTGTAGGGATATGCCATCATCAGTGACGTACGTATAGACTTTCAGGGGTAAAAAGCTGTCATGGGTATCTGGGTTAAAGTAATGGTTATCTCTGTTAGCGTGTAAAATCGTCGACTCGTGGGGGTGGGTGTCTAGCATTCTGGTGGGAAATCGCCTGCTGTTTACTCAACTGGATAGGGCCTACCATGGTTTTTTTCTTGATCCTTATCTAGATGCTATGATTGTGGCAGATATTGTCGGCCGTATATGGATACTAGTAGGGAATACTTTGTCTCCGATCCAATTAACCGTACAGAGACCAGTAGCCGTGGACTTTGATCCGGTGGAGCAAAAACTCTATTGGACAGATGTAAATGCGACATCAATAAGCCGAGCGTTTTTAGATGGGTCTGAGCAGGAAGTTATTTTATCATCTTTATCAAGTATGAATTATTTAAAAGCTTTATTTCAAAACAAAGACTTTTGGAAGATTAACGTTTTACCTATTTAATGAATCTAATGTACTACTGTGAAAATTCAAGAATTTATTTACATCTATTTACTTCCTTTAACATTGTTTTCGTTTATTTTCTCTTTATATTCAACAGCACCGGATAGCATATCTTTGGACATACAAAACCGACAGATTTACTGGACTGATGAGGATACTCGTAAAATAGAACGAGCAAATATGGATGGCAGCGACCGAAAGACCATCGTAGACATTGGAACCGGACAACCGCGGGGTGTTTTTGTTGATTCCACTTCTGGGTTGGTATTCTTCCTAAGTATATAAGAAAATAGCTCAAAATTTAGAAGAATGGCAAAGCATAGATGTATTACTCCCATTTGGCTAAACTTTAGAATACCCTACCACATTTATCCGCCGCGGAAGCCAAACCTTTTTAAAACCCAGGCAACGGCGACAGCGCGAAGCCAAACCTTTTTAAAAACCCAGGCAACGGCGACAGCGCGAAGCTGTAGGGCCTACCTGGGTTGTACCGTTGTCGAATAAGAACAATTATAGTTATTTCAATTTAAATATGAACATGATAAGAAAACTATGAACATTTGAGTTAAAATTTAGTTGTTTTTTTTTTTTATGATTTTGGCATTTCCCGTTGTTTTTCTTCAATAAAGTTGTTTTAAACCACGAATGTTCGAGTTTAATTTAGATTGAGCTTGATTTGTTCTATTATTTAGCTTGATTTGTTCTATTTTTAGCTTGATTTCTACTAATTTGGCTAATTTTGACCTTTTCCCGATATTTTTGGCTAATTTTGGCCTTTTCCGTTGTTTTTAAATAAAGTTGGGAGTTTAGTTTTAAACCATGAACGTTCGAGTTTAATTTAGATTGAGGAGGGCTTTTACTAATTTGAGCTTGAATTTTACACTATTTGGACTATTTTGGCTTTTTCTCGTTTTTAAAAAAAAAATAAAGTTGGGATTATTGTTATGGCGTATACATCGAGTGTGAAGCTATGGTTTTACACGGGCAACGGCGACAGCGGCGACAGCGGCAACACCCCAGAACTTCAGGGGTTTACATTTTTTTCTTGTGCTTACTTATCAAGTTGGCCCTGAGGCTAGGGAAATAGTTAAATTTTAAATTAGATGTTGATTTTTACGATTTTGGTTAATTTTGGCCTTTTCTCGTTGTTTTTTCAATAAAGTTGGGTTTTGTTACAATTTTGAGCTAGATTTGTAATTTTGGCCTTTTCCGTTGTTTTTATAATAAAGTTGAGATATTTGTTATGGAGAATACGTCGAGTGTGAAACTATGGTTTTACACGTGCAACGGCGACAGCGGCGACACCCCAGAACTTCAGGAGTTTCACGGTTTTTTCCTTTTCGGATGTGCTTGCTTATCAAATGGGCAAAATGGGAAAAATTAGTTAAAAGTTTAAAGGACATCGCCGGATAAGGACAGAAGGAGGCCCTCTATAATCATTGTTATATTTTACCATCAATTTTGGTGTTGGTGTTTGACAACTACTTTATAATGTACGCAAGGTGTTTTTTATCCCCAAAATACACTTGTATCAAGAAAAAATGATAAAAATCTGATAAACTTCAGGGGTATGCGCTCTAGAAAAAGCAAAGCTTAGAGCATGCATCCATTTCTATGACCATTTATTACTTAAATGGAGAAACAGGAAGATGTTGCATAGCTGCTCTTTGTTACGAAGCTTGTAAGTGATGCCTAGATAGACCTTTTGTCCTTCATTAGGTATAAAGAGACTACATAAGGCAGCCCTTTATAACAATAACCCAATATCTATCAGCTTATGCTGCTACGATTAGGATTAAATCCGTCTTCACATCGAGCAGACTCTGGAATAAAATACAATGGCCAAAGCATGGCCCATGAATGCACTATTTATATCATGAGCAAGTTAACTCACTATCTCAATCCCATGGCGCAGTTTAATAGCTTTCATTCATCATTATATTGATCAAATACACACCCTGTGTTTTAGGTAAAGGATATTACACGAGTTACTCTCCGTTCGGGGCTGAGAAAGGCTGAGGGGCGTAGCCCCGAAGCCATTCTCAGCCACGAATGGAGAGTTACGAGTGTAATATCCGACTTAACACACATCTGGGACGTCACCCTATTGGTGTGAATTAAGAGCTTTAAAAAACTGCCATCCTGGACAAAACGATTCTTTGTTGTGTATAATATAATGATGAAATGATTAGTTTCATATTGAGGTCAATCGCATTTCAATCCCCGCATCAGCCTTTCGTACTGTCAGATTTCATTGGTATTGTGTGTGTGTGGTTTGATTTTTGCGTCAACGGTTTGCACAGAGTGAATATATAGCTACATTTCATTCTGATTACTCGTCATGACTTCATTACCCGGTTGATAATATAGAGTAGATACTGCTATGATGGAAATTACCAGCTAAATAGTGTAAACGAGATCAAGATGTGTACTCTCAACTATTTACACCACGTATATGGTCAACAGACACCTGTGTGGGTATGTAGTGATTGCTTTACAAAGTGGATATGAACCCGTTTCTTGGAATTACAAGCTAAATCACGTTGCAACTTGAGGATGCCCTTGGAATATATTTTATTTGGATTATGATCATGCATTTCGTTCTAAATGAAATAAACTGAATGGGATATGAATCCAAATCCGACTCTGATGGAGTTATGGATTTTACCGAAGGATGAGGATCTGTAAATTTGTTCGAAATTCTACCGTAATGGACCCCATTTACGGTTAGAATGTCTAGTGTGTAGAATGGGCGCACGAGCACATGGCCTCATCAAACAATAATTTGCATAACATTACCTAAAAACGCTCCCTGACTGATTTTCCCGTCTAAACGCACATAATGTTTTTATTTTGTACTACTACCATTGGGGTTCAACTTACGTATTGGCTTCTTGGACATTACTTCCTTTCATATCTTGTGAATTCCACTGAAATTGTAGCTTCTGTTTTGGTGATCAAGGCAGCAATCCAACAATGTCTGACATCTTCAATCGCATCTGGCAATTGTTTTCTATATAGAATCGATATTTAATTAATTTTGGTATCACACATTTGCGGCGTGCATTCTGTTTTGCTGCTTTCCAATCTCCCTTAGAAAAATTTACACTTTCTTTATAAGCGTGTTAGCCTTCATATTTCATTCCTCATTATTTTAATCCAACAAAAATTGGTTAATTCTATAGATTAGAACTTCAAATTTAAAACCTTGAGTTGACATGTGTTGACCCCTTACTTTTTCGATTGATGAAATAACAATTGGGACCATTCCATTTGTGCTAAAAGGGTTGAGCACACCTTCGTTATAAATGGTTCCGTTTTTTTGGATGCGTTATTGACCTTTCAAAAAAACTGTAATTTGGTGGTGTATTACTACAGCTATGCTGTCTTCAATTGCCAAACTATCACTACAACGTATAAAAATGATGGCGACATTCCATATTTTCCTTGACGTTGTTGAAGAATTATTTTCCCTGTGCGATAAATTGAACAGTCCATCATATTGCATGTGGATGGAAAAACAACAAAGGCCAAAGGATGAGGGTAATACCAATGGTAATACACGCCATTTTTACATCACAACAACCAGCGACCCAGACATTCTCAAGAGAGTATGCCAATTTTTCCCACAAAAAACTACCCGGAATCGACTGCCAAAGAAGATGCACAACCAACAAGTTATATAGTCAAACAACTCTCTACCATGTATGCTTACGGTAAAAACGACTGACCATTTGAGCACACACATCTGTCTAACAAAATGTTGAACGCAATCACCGCCCAAAAAATGTGCAATAACCCCTCAATCTCCAGATAGCAGGCAATCAATGCTATTCTGCAGATTGAGTTTCTCGATCAACTGTAAATAGGCTGTATCCATTACCCAGATATCCGTAAAATGCCGATTGTCAAAATCATAATTCGGAATATACTGATCGACTAAAGCTCTATATGGTGACAAGATTTCATCGGTATTTGTATGTTTTCTCCCTGGATAATCAAGGCTTAATATGAACTGGTATAGTGTGAAGGTGCGTGGGATCGTTCGTTTGTTCCTATTAGGCCAAAAATATGTCGGCTGTACGCTCGCATACGGTTTTCAAATCGCATTTTACCCGCATTCGTTTTTGTTAAGGAGTTTTTTCAATTTATTTAATCGTGGCCGACTAAAAATGTCGCGGGAACGAGTTTCATGCGTACCCCCTTTAAAATTTTACAGGAGACAATTTTTTATTTTATGACCATACACTCACGAACACTCTACTAACCCAAAACCAAAAATTTAAAAAAAATGTTACCATGTACAACATGACAAACCTTTGTGTCGCATAGCCTTATTGGACTTAAAGGTGCAACGGAGATTTTGAGGCACCCAAATATTGTGTCAGTCGAGTAAATTATCATATAGATTTAGATATCTTGGCCTTGTTTTTCGCTAACAGAAATGCCTTAAAAGAGAAAAGATGATTTTGATTTTGCTTATATTTCAATGTAACACATAGCTTAAATTTTGGTTGTGCTCCTATACGAAATTAGAAATTTCACACAATTTTGTACCAAGAACATTTTTAGCTTAATTCTTTTATATTGGGATATTTGTTATGGAAGCCCTTATATCAGGGCAAACATCAGTACTGTCGATTTTTAAGGAACATCTATGTGCAATCTCTCTCGTTGCACCGTTAATTGGCTCTATAAAAAGCATGCTTTGTTTTTCTGTCGTTGCACGACAGAAAATCAAGCATACTATTTCTCATCTTCTTACCATACAAACGGTGTATTTACGTAATTATTCACTTCATGTGTGATCGAATTAGGTTGATACATGCATTTCAAATAATGCAAAAACTCGGGCTCGAAAAAATTGGGGCTCTGCTTCCTAGAAATGGCCTCATGTCTTTTTAAAAAATAAAATGAAATTTTACGTCAAATTTCTATGAACAAACTGAAATCATGCATATACTTTACACCACTGTTACATATAAAACTACTATGATTAATGATTGAAGCTTAAATCACACAAATAACAGGGAAACACAAATTAAATACATCTAAAACAACACACAAAAGGATACAAGAGCCAAGCAAGTTGCGGTTAGATTTTGACAAATTAACAAAACAATACTGAACAAAAATATTCTAGGCCTAAGTACACATAAACAAAAGTTGAAGGGCTAAATGAAATGAACGTAGATCAACCATGCATGAATATAAGATCAAATAAGTCAAATTTCAAAATTACTCTCAAACACAAAGAATTTTTTTATATAGTTGAAAAATGTATTGAAATACTCCAAGTCATCCCAAATAATAAAAAAGACAGACATTTCTTGTGAGATTCATAACTTAACTAGAAAAAATAAACAACACACAACAAAAGGACGAACAAAAAAAACGCGTGTAATTGGTATTATATCGTTATTTTCATGGTGATTTTTATCAAACGCAAATATATTCAAAATTGTGCCCATATTGTGTAATACCTGCTTTTATTGTTTTTCCTGCAATGTTTTGCGCGAATGGAGCTAATGTATCCAATAATACGCCTTTCGTAAAACTCGGCGAAAACGTCCGCTTTTCTGAGTTACGAATGGCGTGTTAATATTGTTACTTTCGCTCCATTCGTGCAAAATATGGAGCGAACAAACACTGGGTGACGTACGATGTGTGTAATGATTTATGATACCCAAACACGCATGGTCAGCTGTTGTTAATATGCGCTCCTCCAAGGCTAACTGAACTGAGCCCTTATTTTGGTAGATTAGATGTCTTACCTCTAAGTGTCTGTGGTATGCAATAGGTTGTTGTTTGTTTTTGGCAATTCCATTTAGTGTTCAGACCCCCCAGAAAACAAAATGCCAAAATAAGCTTTCCCCCCCCCCCCAAAACCAGAATGCCACTCCCATATATGTTGCTAAATAATACAGCGCCATCCTTGCAAAGCGTCAATTATGGTTCTTGGGGGAAGGGTTCATATTTTGACATTCAATTACCCATTGAAGCTGTATTAATAATTTTCATAAAATCAACTTTTTTGGAAAATTTATGTGAAGTGGTTTTTTTTTTTAAAACCAGCAAAAGGTAAACTTTGAGCTGTGGCTTTATACTGCGAACGTTTCAAGTTCATCCGTTCTCATGTAAACTATAGAGGGTGTCCTTCATTCCTTATCCGCCGTTGTCCTTTAGATTGTTGATTTATACGATTTTGGTTAATTATGGCCTTTTCCCGTTGTTGTTTTTTTTTCCAATAAAGTTGTGTTTGTTTTAACCCATGAACGTTCGAGTTTTAATTTAGATTGAGCTTGATTTGTACTATTTCGGTGAATTTTGGCTTTTTCCCGTTTTTTTTATTTAAAAAAAATTAAGTTGGGATTTTTGTTACCTTTGCATGACGTTAGTATGACATCGCGTTTCTCTTACCGAGTGTGAAGCTGTGGCTGTTGCCTGCGCAGCGGCGACACCGGCGATAGCGCGAGACTGCAGATGTTTGCTCATTATTGGCTGCCAAGCTGAATTGATACAAACACAGCTTTCGGAATGCGAAGATGTGGGTTTTACTCATGCAGCGGCGACAGCGGCGACAGCCCAAAGCTAAATAGCTATTTTAATACGGGGGCATGGGACGCCTTTTTAATACTAGTAATCGTATTTTTGGTCTTCTATAGTCAAATTTTTAAGTCATTTTCAAGTTAATCACGCAGAAATGCAAGTTCGGCGACCATTAATCACGTAGGAATTATTTTCAAGTTAACCAAGCCGTCGATTTCAATGTGTTTGTCGCATCTATAAAACTTTCGGTACCGCAAACAAGGGGTGAAAATAGTCATTCTAATTTCATACCCCCATTGTTTCTCACAAAATAAAATGTTTTCCAAACCTGTCCCGAATCGCGCCGTCTTTAAAATCATTTTTGCTGAACAAATACGGGTTTATATTTTTTAACGCAATAAACGAACACAAACTTTAATCTAAAACTAACTCTTATATATTTATCATTTATTTTTTTTAAACCCAATAAACGAACCCAACACTTTCAATTAAGCACTATTTTTCTTCTTAAATAAATAAATTCTTATCATTTTAATCCTTCTTAACGCAATTGACTAACATAAACTACGCTTATCATTAACATGTTTTCTAAATAACATAATTTTCTCCACAAACACGGGTGAGAGGGCCCATTTAAGTATATTTTCACTCATACCTTCCAAACTAAACATCTTTTATGCCTCCCTAAGATTTCACAGGTACAATGAGAAAAACAGCTTTCCTTGCGGCCAACTTTTGACAAAATTTTTATTACTTACTTTCCCGGTAAACTCTGGGGTTCTGGGACGAAGGCTTAAAACAAGCAATGGTTAAGTTGAATCGTTCTTTAACCCGCAATTAAAATGTCGCATTGAAAAATGTTTTCTTTCTACTCGTATCGCAATTGACTTGTTTTCTAAACCAACAAAGGGTGAAGATGTGTCGTTCTTTGAGAACTAACGGCGACTCAAGTGGCCGGTCAAATTAAATTTTTGCTTTAAAAAAATGTAAAGTTCTTCATTTTCCTTCCCGGGCACCTTCAGAATAGCATGCAAATGCATTAATGATCGAACAACCTATAGGCCTTGTTGTGTTTATAGATGGCGTTTCCAATCACCTTCAAGCACAGGGCGTGACGGTCATATATTTCGTTACTAAAGTTTGGATTTGAGGTTGCGAACTGTGTGCACGACCAATGCCGACATATCCGCTAAAATCGACTCATTTGGCCCCAATTTTGACTCATCAATTTCCTTTAATCTACGAACAGACCTCTACAAGCTTTTGGCATAAGGTTAAAACCTATTTGAGCAACTTTCTCATCCAACAAAAAATTTTGGATGAGGAAATGTTGAGAAAACAATATTTTGAAATTTGAAATAGTTTAAGGGATTTTTTTGTTTCAATTGCCGTTGCTTTCTCTTCAAGCAGACCACAATTACTTGATCGCGTGGGAAGAGAATTAATAGTATCGTTGTGGAGATGTTTTCTACGAGAATGGACAATATATTTAGCTCGTCCACCCATCGCCAATATCTTGCCCATGCTGTTTGATATTTGCATTCATATGCAACCTCGTAAATAAAAGCCACAAACGATCTTAAATTAAAGGCCAGAGTCCTGGACAGGAGAGGGATTTATTGCTGTGCAGTTGCATTGTAATGCTGTTGTCCGGGCCTTCATGCTGCAGCCCCATGCATGGCACTGCCATGACTGCAAGTGCTGGAGATGTGAGCTGGAGTGGAGTGTGAGCGGGGCTGTGGGCATGCAAGAATCACCTCACCATCCAAGGCTAGACTGGTCATCGTTCGTGGGAAAATCAATTGCCCAAGCTTTTGTATGATGTGTTTTTGAATTATTTCATACTAATATGCATTTGGTTTAATGGCTTTCACTGTTAGTCTACTGTTCAACCATGCTGAACCATCAACGCCATACAAGATTGTAGTGTACATCAAACAGCTGTAAGTTTGGACACGACACGTTGGTCCAGCCACATCCCCGATACGACCCCCCCAACATTTGAATATCTTCACAGCAACCTCGACTGAACTACTGTTTAGCTAATGCATGCATTGCAAGCAGTTGGATAGTCCAGTTTGCTATAAAGGTTGTTGACCCAATCATTCATGGTCCGATTTTTAGGTTTCGGAAATTGTCTTGGTGTTGGTCACCCTGTGAACGTCATTGTTGTTTGACCACTAAGCTCACTGACGAATAAGCTTTTTAACGAATAAAGCACATGATGCGATTGGTATGTTGGTCAACTCTGACAACAACAGGGCAAACAAGATATTGCCTTGGTTTCTCCCTCACATGGAATCGTATTGATCACCAAAAACCTCAGATTACAAATTTTGAGTGAAATCAAGCCCAGCCAATTGGATATTAGAAGCACAATGTGTATTAAAGTTAGAGAATAAAGGTTTGATTTGGGGATCCGCTACTCTCTTTTTGAACGACTTGAAACCAAGGCGATACCATTATTTTAAGTGGAAGAATAATGGTGTCGCAGGTTGCAATTCGTCGTAAAGAGTAGTACCCGGTGTGAAAGCATATATTGTCCAGGCGGGGAAACCCAGTCCTTGCTCCCAGAAAATAAAGCGTGAAACTAATGTTCGTGAAAGTTCAACTGAATTGATGCTCTATTATTTACCAGTGTACCCCCCGGACTGTGAGTACGCCAACTATAATTCCTACACCGTTGTAGAAGTCCCATTTGTCCGGCGTCTCCTAGTCCGGGAACATGGTGAACAATTGGCAATCGATTCAGTAACTCTTTAACGCAACATTATTTTCACGCTATTCCAGTTATCGTATGGAAGGCCCCGGACTGTGGCTCCACCGGACTATAGTGCTTCACACCGGTTACCAAAATGACATTTATAAAGCGCCAGACTTCCAGCTTCCCGAAGGTCGCGCCTCACTCTACTCACCTCTCACACTTGCGGCTGTTGCCTAATTATTATATGCTGGCCATCCATAAAAATTTCACTGTCAATCATTTCGCTTAATCATCAAAATCCGACCTTTATTCCATCTTAAACAGCTTTTATAATCATTTATAGGCTGACGCAAGATTTTATAATATATTTCCTTTTGAGTAGAAAATTAAAAAGTCATCAAGAACTAAAGATAGTCCACTTAAAAATGTTTCATTCAAATTGCGAGATGAATCGGGTTTTTCCGTTTTCATGCAGTTAATCATTTAATGCACAGTATAAGTTGCCATAGGATACCGTGGTATAAACAAAAATCCGATCCAGAATTTTATAACAAGTTGTTTCTATATGAAGGATTCTTCGATTTTGAGCCTTAGTTATTTCACACAGCATGATTAGTATCTGACATCATTATGTACACTGCAAAAAACAACGTTTGTTTTGAAAATTGAGTGCGCGCTCATCGGGAAAATCTCCCGATCCAGTCTGGTCATACTTTACCCACATTTTCGCGATACTTTCCATGCACAGGTGCATGAGCTTTCTCTCTGTGCATGTACCTTTGTGTTATCCTGTATGTAAATTTTTTAAACTTTGTGACCATATCAATGCATCACTCATGCAATTTTTAGCTTAGTCAAGAAGTCTTGAATGCTGAAAGTCAATAGTCTGTAACCAAGTCTGATATAAGATTTTATCATAGCACCAAACCCAAATGTTTACATTAGGCCTGTGCATGCGTGGCGGCGCCACGGGGGGGCTTCCCCCCCCCCCAAATTTTATATTTTTCTTTCCCCCTAGTTCCCCCCCCAGCCGAAAACAAATGAGGATTTTTGACACATTCGGCGGCGATTTGGGTCCCAAATCGCCAATTTAAGGAAAACGAGCGATTTGGGGGGCCAAAATTGGTTAAAATCTCAATATTGTTTGATGCTTTCCCCCCCCAAATAAAATTCACTTTGCCATTCACTGTTTTCCTTTCCCCCAGAAAAGAGGTCTGTCGCCGCCACATGTGTGCATGCAACTTTTACTTGTCATGTAAATTGTTGAAGTTACATGTATTCCTAAAATTGTATTCGAAGCCTGCCGCCAGGTAATTTATCAGCAATCACGCCATTTTCTTTGCTGATTTTTTCGGTCATACCACGGGAGATAAAAAACTTATTGACAACTCTGCCTGCTAATTTGTGACCTTTTCCCCTCAGGAGACCATAAAGCTGGTGGGACTTGAACGCTTTTCCCGTGGCATGAATTTTCAATTTTTAAATCACGAACTGAGTTCTAATTACAAAGGTCTATAGACTGACATTTTGGATTTTTGTGAGATAATAACATTTTTTGACAATGTAAATTTGCTAGTAGGTTTTAAATTATAATTTGTTTAGTTTTAAAGCCCACTTCTGGTAAAATTTCTTTTTTGTCTTTGTTTTTGTTTTTTTATTTAAAACATCATGTATTCAAAAATGAGAAATTTTAAATTTGCAAAATATCAGTTTATAGCTTTGTAATTCTCAACTCAAGAATATAATTAAAGGTCCAGAACTCATCCCATGGTACATGAATATTATTGGTCCCAATCATGAAACTACACACCGTGCATGTTATTTGTGTGCATGTAACTCTAAATTTACAGTTAGAAGCACAGGGGCATGTGACTTTAATTTGCATTTCAAATCCTGCACACAGTCTGTAGCTGTGTCATACATTTATTTAGAGAATAAAAAAGGGTATTGTTTTTAAAAGAGCCTCTGCGTGGTATCTATCGCGTCATATCACACAGAATGCAGCATTATTTTCAAGGGGCCTACCCCGTGCTCGGATTTAGAGGGGGTTTTTTTACATGCACATGAAATGGAACTTTGGCTCTGTTGCATAGAATTATTCCTTGCATGCCATGTAAAATTTTGTATTTTTCAGCCCATTTTCGGAAAAATCACGGGGTTGGTGCACGTAAATTTTATTTCTAATCGACTAGCCCTGGCACTACCTGATCTCATCCTTGATCCCACCAAACCAGAGATCATAGTTTTTGGTTTTCCAATTTAATATTTAATTGTTATATGTAAATATACCGTTCGATGTAATCCGCTAGGAAAGCGAACAACTTCCGACCTAACACCTATCGATCATATCTATCGCTCTCAGTCCTCTGCCACCCTGCTTGTTAGCTCAGTTGGAGAGCGCCGTGTTAGTAATACGGTGGGTCGCCGGTTCAAATCCGGCCAAGCGCACATTGGGTTTTTTTTTTCACCCTTACCTGGCTGGCCATCTCCAGGTGCAACATTCATAAATATTCCATAACACTTGGTTATACGTTGCTAAGCGATTTCACAGTTGTGTGTTGCAACATTGCAAAACTTGATTGAAAGCATAGACACTTTCCTGCAAGTAAATCGTGGCCAGCGTGAACACTTGGTACGCACGTAGCAACACGCTAATGTATGGGCATATTACGCAGCTCGTAAACGAGATGCAACATGTAACGCTGTGTGTCCTTACTAAATGCTCTATTTGCGGCGGGCAGCTAGGTGTCTCTCTAATCCGCTGGCCACAATTCTTCTGGGGAAACTGTAGTGTCACGGTTCCGTAACGTTATTTTGGTGAGGAAATGCTAAATTTTTTAGCGAATTAAATTATACTGTTTGTATTTAAAATTGAAATACCCATTCTAGTCAGCAGCGCTGGGGAGTTGTTTCTCTTGCTAATGGTTACCTTTAAAACTGTAATTTTTGTGTTTTGATAGCACAATGAAGTGAGTTCTCTACCACCCGTTGCAATTTGGCACGCTTACAAAGTTGCAAAATTTGGTAACATTTTGATGTGGCATTTTTTAGCCTTAAAACCTCGTCGACTCACCGAAGTGGGGGGGGGGGGGTAACCAACCCTCCTGTGGGAGTTTTGTTACAAAAAATGGCTCAGGTAACAATGTTAAATGCATTATATCTCATGTTCTCTTATTTTTTTCAGTCGAGTAAATGTTCTAAATGAGTACATACATTAGGGAATAGAATTTCCAAACCTGATGATTTCCACGCGCTGCATGTATTGGCATGATCCCCAGTTTAAAATATAAAAAGTCTGAAACTGAGTGAGTCTAGACCACTTGAAGCAGCTGGATGTTGTACAACTGTAATACCTTAACAGCTTTGTTCTAGATCAAATCCAGGCTGTACTGAGTAATTTCTGTAAAATTAAAGCCACAAATGTCAACTTCTGAACTTTAGAAGTATGATTTTTATCCCCTATTTTGTTATGATCCCGGTGAAAGACGTACTCGCAGGGAGCTTCACAGCTGAGTGAAGAGTCCCGCGCCTGTCTTTAGCAGCTTTAATGATATTGGCGTCATGACCGCTCAAACAAAATCGTGCTGGCCGTCGTGAAGTGGTCCCTGTTGACCGTAATTGCTGAGATTACTGACCTTCACCGCTTGGCAAGCAATTTGGACGGCCACCTCTAAAGCCACGGACTTAAATGTGTTACAAACGTCTACAAAACTGGCCAGGGTCCAAGGGTTAAACACAAACTCTTAACATTTAATATGTTTTTGTAACGCATTAAAAAACATGTTTTCCTACATTCTTCTTGATAAAGACTACAGGTTTTTTCTGGCATTTGAAAATTTGTTCTTTAGCAACAATACTCATGATCCGTAGCAAAAGACCCATTATATCCTTCTTTAGAAAACCAAAGATTCAATTTAACGGTCCTTCTAAGTAGAACCCCATTAATTTAACCAGTGCTGTTTCCAAAACCAGAAAGGGGTGAAGTTGAATCGTTTCGGTTCCTTTAAACATCCCCATTAAAATGTCCGCAACCCGCAATGAAAAGGTTTTCTAAACATACATGTTATTTTATCTCGCATCGTCGCAATTATGTCCTTACAAAACTCTTACATCCTTCTTTAGAAAACAACGATTCACTTAATGATCCTGCTAAGTCGAACCACTCCTCACGTTTCCAAAACAAAGCGAGGAGAGTGGAATCGTTTTTTACCCCCCAATTAAACTGTCCGCAATGAAAATGTTTTCTAGACATATTTACCTCGCATCGCAAGGCATTGACCCGGTTTTTCTCCATACCAATACCAAAGGTGGGGTCGTTCTTTCAACACAAATTCCTACCATTTAAACATGTTTTTGTAAACGCATCACGTTTTTCCTACGCTCTTCTTGACAATGTTTACTCAGGTTTTTCTCTCTAGTCACAATTTAAATGCTTGAACGAAAATTCACAAAATATGAAAAAAACATCCAACTTGTTTTCAAAACTTTTTTTCCAAAACAAGCAAGGGTTAAGTTGAATCGGTCTATAACCCCAAATAAATGTTTTCTAAACCTAATTTTACTACTCGCATCGCAAGTTGAATCGTTCTTTAACCCGGCAACTCAAATATTTTCTAAACTTACTTTACTCGCAATCGTGAACTCCATTATTATCCTCCTTTAGAAACAGTTCCAGGTTTTTCTAGTCAAATTTAGAATATTGCATAACCCGTTCTTTAGAAAAACCAATTACTCAATCATGAATAAACACACAAAGGTGCAGGTAAACCCAGATCATTTACGATCCTTTAAGTAGAATCATTCTTAACGTGTTTTTCATACCAAGCAAGGGTGAGTTGAATCGTTCTTAACCCGCAATTAAAATGTTTACAGGGTGAAGATGGGTCGTTCTTTACAGATATCCTTCTCAATATAAACCATATGTTAATCACAAACCTAGTATTGAACCTGTTTTTGTAAACATTGAGCATGTTTCCTACACAAAGGTGAAGAATGGGTCCTTCTTCAAAGATTCAATTCAATGATCCTTCTAAATTGGAATTTTTAACGTTGTTTCCAAAACAAGCAAGGTTGAAGTATCTTTAACCCGTAAATAAACTGTTTTAGAGGGCAAGATGTGTCCGTTCTTTAAAGATCTCCTTCTTAATATAAACCATTATATATCACACACTGTACAGATCTTGAACACGTTTTTACACATTGAGCATGTTTTTAAACAAGGGTGAAGATGATGAATTGAATCGTTCTTTAACCTGCTAATAAATTTGACAATGGTGGATGGGTCGTTCTTTAATAATCCTTCTTATATAATCATATGTTAAATACAAAAGGCAAATATGAAACATTTTTTTTAACACTGAGCATGTTTTTTTTCCCTAAAACAGCAAGCAAGGGTGAAGTTGCATCGGTTCTTAACAACACAACCCGCAATTAAATGTTTCTAACCCATAATGTCTGCATCGCAATCGATCATACCAGACTGAATAAAACGCACAAGGGTGAAATAAACAAAGATTCATTTAATGATCCTTCTAAGTTGCATCATTCTTAACGTGTTAGAATATTTGGGAATCGTTCTTTAGAAACAAATAAACTCAAATATGATCCTTACAAAAAAACTCCATTATTATCCTTAGAAATAAAGATTGAATTTATTGTTCCTTCTAAGTTGCATCATTCTTAACGTTTGTCCAAAACAAGCAAGTGTGAAGTTGAAGCGTTCTTTAACCGGCAATTAAAATGTCCTTCTAACCATTCTTTACCCCCATCGCATTGAATCGTTCGTCAACCCGCAAATGAAATATTTTCTTAAACTAATTTACTCGCATCGTAACACCAATTATTTATCCTTCTTTCGAAACAAAGATTCAATTTAATGACCCTTCTAAGTTGTTGTCTACAAATCTGGTACTTTCACGCTTTCGCCCAATCCCGACTTTTAATTTCGCCTGTCGCCGCTGCAATCATTCTTAATGTGTTTCCAAACAAGCAAGTGTGAAGTTGAATCATTCTATAACCCAAAGAAAATATTTTAACAAGGGGCAATGTATATGAGGTCATGAAATGCACCTCTACCTTGTTTTCTGAAAGTTGAGTAATTCTTCAAAAACTTTAACCAATAACGGTGAAGATGGTCGTTCTTCTTAAATTAATCCTTCTTATGTAACCTATGAAATGATAAACTGTAGATATTTGAACATGTGTAAACATTGAGCATTTTCTACACGGTGAACTTGGGTGGGTCGTCTTCAAGATTTCATTTCGCCGAAGTCGCTTAATAGATGGGTTTGGGAATGAAGTCCATTCGATCAAGAATTCTATCAACTTTAATATACTTAAAAATCGGCCTCCCCTTTAATCCCCAAGATGCAAATCAGAATATCGTCTGGATAGGGAATCAACGCATATGGCACTATTTGGGATACTCCAGAATGTTTTATTAACAAACACTGCCCTATATTTATTGCGTACAATATGGGGATATTACCCTTTTGGTTTTTTGAACGCTTAAAACGTGCACAAGTGTTTTACCAGTTCCTTATAATCGAATGGATAATACATCCAATTAGTCCTAGTCCTAAACTTGTACCAGTGGGCTAGAAATTGCCGCTGTCGCCGCTGTTGCCTGTAAAATCTGAAGCTTCGCTCTGTCACCGCATCCAACTTCTTTAAAGGTCCACTTTCACGCCGTCGACGCAGTCAACTTTTCATAAAGGTGGAAGTTCGCGCTGTCGCCGCTGCCAACTTTTAAACAAAAGGTTGGGTGAAGGGGTCCAACCCCTTTTTAGTCCTCTGATCAAATGACCCAGTGTTTTAGAACTACTAACATTCGCGCTGTTGCCGCTGTCGCCGCTGTTGCCTGCAAAAGTGAAGCTTCGCGCTGATGACGCATCCGACTTTTTAAACAGGTAGAGGTAGGGGAAAACCCCTTCCTTAGTCCTCGGATAAAAATGAATCAACAACAATCATTCTCGCTGTTGCCGCTGTCGCCGCTGTTGCCTGTAAAATCTGGAGCTTCGCGCTGTCGTCGCTGCCCAATTTTAAACAGGAGGAGGAGGTGGGGGGGCTCCAAACCCCCTTCCTTATCCTTTTGATACAATGACTCAATGGGCTAGAACCACCAATAATTAGCGCTGTTGCCGCTGTTTGCCTAAAATCTGGAGCTTCACACGCTGTTGCCGCATTCAACTTTTTAAAAGGTCAAATTTCGCGCTGTCGCCGCATCCGACTTTTTTAAAAGGTCCTATTTCGCGCGCTGTCGCCGCTGCCAACTTTTCATAAAGGTTGAACTTTCCGCTGTCGCCACTGGGCCCAATCCAATTTTCTAAGACGGTAGAGGTGGGGGGGGTTCCAAACCCCCTTCCTTATTCCTCTGATAAAATGTATAATGGACCCAGACAACATCAATTCACGCTGTTGCCGCTGTCGTCGCTCTTGCCTGTAACATCTGGAGCGTCCCCCCCGCGTCTGTCGCCGCTGCCCAATTTTAAACAGGAAGAAGTGGAGGTCCAAACCCCCTTCCTTAGTCTTTTGATACAAATGACTCAACGGGCTAGAACAACGATCATTAGCGCTGTTGCCGCTGTCGCCGCTGTTGCCTACAAAATCTGGAGCTTCGCGCTGTCGCCGCATCCAACTTTTAAAAAGTCAAATTTCGCGCTGTCGCCGCTGCCAACTTTTCATAAGGTTGAACTTTGCGCTGTCGCCGCTGCCAAAGCTAAATAGCTATTTTAATACGGGGGCATGGGACGCCTTTTTAATAGTAATCGTATTTTGGTCCTTTAAATGTATCCTTCACACAAGGTGCCGAGTAAAATATGATCTTGCGAGATTTTCTATAGTCAAATTTTTAAGTCATTTCCAAGTTAATCACGCAGAAATGCAAGTTCGGCGACCATTAATCAAGTAGGAATTATTTTCAAGTTAACCAAGCCGCCTATTTCATTGTGTTTGTCGCATCTATAAAACTTCCGGTACCGGAAACAAGGGTGAAAATGAGTCATTCAAATTTCATATCCCACAATTGTTTCCCACAAATAAAATGTTTTCCAAACATTTAATGTTTTCCAAACATTTCCCGAATCGCCGTATTTAACATGTTTTCTGAATAAATACGGGTTGATATTTTTATTATTTTATTTTAACAAAATAAACGAACACAAACTCTTATCATTTAACATGTGTTCTATAAACGCAATTAACGAACACAAACTCTAATCATTTAACATACTCTTAATATTTTAATCATTTTATTTTTCTTAACACAATAAACGAACACAAACTCTTATCATTTGACATGTTTTCTAAACAATCAACCAATTATCATTTTATCCTTCTTAACGCAATTGACGAACATAAACTACTTTTATCATTTAACATGATTTCTAAATATTTTCTCAACAAACAAGGGTGAAGATGGCCCGATTTAAGTATATATTTCACTCATTCAGAATTAGCATGAAAAATGCATTTAAATGAGTCGAAACAAACCTATAGGCCTTGTTGGTGTTTTAGATGGCTTTCCAGATCACCTGCAAACATTTGGAAGGCCACATCTAAAGCCACTGAATTATGTGTTACAAACGTAACACAAACTCTTAACATTTAACATGTTTTGTAAACGCAATTAACATGTTTTCTACACTCTTCTTGACAAAGACTACAGGTTTTCTGGCAATTGAAATTGTTCTTTAGAAAACAAATACTCAATAATATGATCCTTACAAAGACTCCAATATATCCTTCTTTAGAAAACAAAGATTAAATTTAATGATCATTCTAAGTAGAACCACTATTAATTTAACCTGTTTCCAAACAAGCAAGGGTGAAGTTGAAGCGTTCTTTAACCCGCAATTAAAATGTCCGCATTGAAAATGTTTTCTACTCGCATCGCAATTGACATGTTTTTTTAAAAACCAACACGGGTGAAGATGTGTCGTTCTTTAATCCTTAGTTCTTAAAATGTCCGCAACCCGCAATGAAAATGTTTTCTAAAAACCAACAAGGGTGAAAGTGGTGGTACTTAAAGATATCCTTTTTAACACAAACCATATGTAAACACAAACTGCAATATTGAACGTGTTCTTTAAACCTTGAGCATGTTTTCTAAACAGCAAGCAAGGGTGAATTGAATCGTTCTCAACCCGCATTTACAATATTTTCTAAACATAACTTACTCGTATCACAATTATGATCCTTACAAAACTCCATTATATCCTTCTTTAGAAAACAAAGATTCAATTTAATGATCCTTCTAAGTCGAACCACTCTCAACGTTTCCAAAACAAGCAAGGATAACCCGCAATTAAAATGTCCCCAATGAAAATGTTGTCTAAACATAGTTTACTCGCATCGCAATTGACATGTTTTCTAAATACCGATACCCAAAGGTGGGTCGTTCTTTAAACACAAATTCTGTCATTTAAAATGTTTTGTAAACGCAATTAACGTGTTTTCTACACTCTTCTTGACAAAGTTACCAGGTTTTCTTTCTAATCAAAATTTAAGAATATTTGGAAACAAAAATTAAATTTAACATGTTTAAAGATCCTTCTAAGTAGAACCACTATTAATTTAACCTGTTTCCAAAACAAGCAAGGGCGAAGTTGAAGCGTTCTTTAACCCGCAATGAAAATGTCCGCATTGAAAATGTTTTCTACTCGCATCGCAATTGGAAACAAAAATTAAATTTAATGATCCTTCTAAGTTGAATCATTCCTAACGTGTTTCCAAAACAAGCAAGGGTGAAGTTTGAATCGTTCTATAACCCCGAATTAAAATGTTTTCTTAACATAATTTACTCGCATCGCAGTTGAATCGTTCTTTAACCCGCAATTCAAATATTTTCTAAACATAATTTACACTCATCGTGAACTCCATTATTATCCTCTTTTAGAAAACAAAGTTACCAGGTTTTCTAGTCAAAATTTAGAATATTTGGAACCCGTTCTTTAGAAAACAAATACTCAATCATGAATAAAACACACAAGGGTGAAGGTAAAACAAAGATTCAATTTAAGGATTCTTCTAAGTAGAATCTTTTTAACGTGTATCCAAAACAAGCAAGGGTGAAGTTGAAGCGTTCTTTAACCCGCAATTAAAATATTTTCTAAACATAATTTACTCGCATCGCAAACTCCATTTATCCTTCTTTAGAAAAACAAAGATTCAATTTAATGACCTTTCTAAGTTGTTGCCTACAAAAGCTGGAGCTTCGCGCTGTCGCCGCATCCGACTTTTTAAATTTCGAGCTGTCGCCGCTGCCAATCATTCTTAATGTGTTTCCAAAACAAGCAAGGGTGACGTTGAATAGTTCTTTAACCTGCAAATAAAATATTTACAAGGGTCAAGGTATTATGAAGTCATGAAATGCACCTCTAACTTGTTTTCTGAAAGTTGAGTCATTCTTCAACGCAAACTTTAACCAATAAGGGTGAAGATGGGTCGTTCTTTAAAGATATCCTTCTTAATGTAAACCATATGTAATGATAAACTGTAGATATTGAACATGTTTGTAAACATTGAGCATATTTTCTAAACAAGGGTGAACTTGGATGGGTCGTTCTTCAAAGATTCAATTCGCCGAAGTCACTTAATAGATGGGGTTTGGGAATCAAGATTCTATCAAAACTTTATATACTTAAAATCGGGCCATCCCCTTTAATCCCCAAAGATGCAAGTCATGAAATATCGTGATTTAGCGCCACAATACACCTGGATAGGGAATAAAGCATATGGCAGCTATTTGTGAATACTAATATATAATGTTACTAACAAACAGCTGCCTTATGATTTATTGCGTACAGTATGGGGATATTACCCTTTTGGTTTCTTGAACGTTTAAAACTGGCACACGTGTTTTACCATTCCTTTGAATCGAATGGATAATATCTCCAATTAGTCCAAGTCCTAAAGTTGTACCAATGGGCTAGAAATCCGCGCTGTTGCCGCTGTCGCCGCTGTTGCCTGTACATGTAAAATATGAAGCTTCGCGCTGTCACCGCATTCACTGTCGTCGCTGCCCCCTTCCTTAGTCCTCTGATAAAAATGAATCAACAACAATAATTCTCGCTGTTGCCGCTGTCGCCTGTAAAATCTGGAGCTTCGCTCTGTCGCCGCGCTGCCCAATTTTTAAACAGGAGAAAGTGCGGGGGGGTCCAAACCCCTTCCTTAGTCTTTTGATACAAAATGACTCAACGGGCTAGAACAACAATCATTAGCGCTGTCGCCGCTGTTGCCTACAAAATCTGGAGCTTCGCGCTGTCGCCGCATCCGACTTTTTTAAAAGGTCCATTTCGCGCTGTCGCCGCTGCCACATTTTCATAAAGGTTGAACTTCGCGCTGTCGCCGCTGCCCAATTCTAAACAGGTAGAGGTGGGGGGTCCAAACGCCTTCCTTAGTCCTCTGATAAAAATGAATCAATGGAAACAACAATCATTCACGCTGTTGCCGCTGTTGCCTGTAAAATCTGGAGCTTCGCGCTGTCGCCGCTGCCCAATTTTTAAACAGGAGGAAGTGGGGGTAGGGGTCCAAACCCCTTCCTTAGTCTTGATACAAAATGACTCAACGGGCTAGAACAACAATCATTAGCGCTGTTGCCGCTGTCGCCGCTGTTGCCTACAAAATCTGGAGCTTCGCGCTGTCGCCGCATCCGACTTTTTTAAAAGGTCCAATTTCGCGCTGTCGCCGCTGCCACCTTTTCATAAAGGTTGAACTTCGCGCTGTCGCCGCTGCCCAATTCTAAACAGGTAGAGGGTGGGGGGTCCAAACCCCTTCCTTAGTCCTCTGATAAAAATGCATCAATGGAAACAACAATCATTCACGCTGTTGCCGCTGTCGCCGCTGTTGCCTGTAAAATCTGGAGCTTCGCGCTGTCGCCGCTGCCCAATTTTTAAACAGGAGGAAGTGTGGGGGGGGGTACAAACCACCTTCCTTAGTCTTTTGATACAAAATGACTCAACGGGCTATAGAACAACAATCATTAGCGCTGTCGCAGCTGTTGCCTACAAAATCTGGAGCTTCGCGCTGTCGCCGCATCCACTTTTTCAAAAGGTCAAATTTCGCGCTGTCGCCGCTTCCAACTTTTCATAAAGGTTGAACTTCGCGCTGTCGCCGCTGCCCAATTCTAAACAGGTAGATGGGGGGGTCCAAACCCCTTCCTTAGTCCTCTGATAACAATGAATCAATGGACCAGAACAACAATCATTCACGCTGTTGCCGCTGCCCAATTTTTAAACAGGAGAAAGTGGGGGGGTCCAAAACCCCTCCCTTAGTCTTTTGATACAAAATGACTCAACGGGCTAGAACAACTCGACACGATCACAATGGGGAAAATCTTCAATTGGAACTCACCAAAGGTCGATACTTGTAAAGAAATACTCATTCATGCTAAAAAGTTTCGATATATTTTCGATGAGTAGGCCTAACTGACAGACGTAGAAGTTTGCGGCAGTATTTAGGTTTACCGCCACCGTCGAAACACTCGCGATAAACACCTATTTTCAACAGCCATGTATGTCATGCAGTAACTAGCACTCGCGCTGTCGCCGCTGCCTAGTTTGTAAAAAGGTGTAGCTTCGCGCTGTCGCTGTGTGGTAGGGTATTCTAAAGGTACTCCTTTCATTTTATGAATGAATTCATAATCTTTCTTTAATATTAGTGAATAAGTAAAAACACGAACGAATTGAGTTTGCCTGACTTTGAATTCCAGTATCTCCGCAGGAAAACCGGGACGGAGGATAAACTATATTTAATTCTTGTGTTGAGAGGAATGATTTGAGAGGAAACTCGGTTGGAGCATTTTTGAAATGTTTATCCTGTACACAAGCACACCTTTGAGGTACTCTGTACTTTTTTAGAATCGTTGCAACCAGACAAAGGCTTAGCTTTTTGTTCTGATTTTTTTTGTGTTTGGTCGTTTTTGTTTGTTTGCTGTCGGTATTGTGAACACTGACCTCTACACATGGACAGCGGGCTGCCGCACCGTTGAATAGTCACCGATTGAAACCACAGGAAGTTGCATTTTGCCCTTCTTAATATTGCTTCACTTTATTGTCAAAGTTCAATGAATTTTGTATAACGATAGAACATCTGTATGGAATATGTGCAGCAGCAGGTGCATGCATTATTTCTCGCCACATTGAGAAGGGCAAAGGGCAACTTCCTGTTTCAATCGGCGACTCAGACCCGCTATCCATATGTATAGGTCAGTGGTTGTGAAGCATTTTCAAAGTTCACCTCTAATAAACGTTGGCCTTGATTGATATGGAGGTCCGTGCAATATAATTTTGCAAAGCCGTGAGTTTGCTTGACATTAAATTTCATTGTGCCATTTAGCGAATTTGTTCTAAATACTGTTTTGTTAAATTTTTCTAAGCCCCAATTAAAACCTAAAATTATTAAGGAATTGAATAAATTGATTTGGCGTAGGATGAAGAAAATCGAAATATATTGTTATTACATATTGACGTACATGCATCAATACTGTACAAAAAATATGATCAACGTCACCTTCTGTGTTTTTACATGATGGTGTATATACAGTATACCAATGTAATATCGTCGGTTGTATTACATAGTAACTAATTATTACTCAAAAGCACAAAACAACATGAACTTAAATAAACTCACCTGAAACGATTAAAGGTGGTTGTTCCGATTTATGTGTATTGTGTTCTCTACTTGATATGAGAGCCTGGCACTTGCACATACACCCCATCAAGTACCGTGGGAAACAAACTTGCGGTTTTGATGGTAGACGCAATAATGCATGTTGCAAAGCCCTATTCAATACTGTGCTAATAAAGTGGTTAACCACTAAAACGGCGTTTTTTTGTTTATATCTTGGGAATGAAATGGATTCGAGGGCTCAAATTTCAGGACGACAATTAGAAAAATACGGCCTTTCATCTGATATCAAAATCGATACTACTTCCGGGTAAATCAGGGGGGGTCCCAAAGACGATCGGAACACGCCCCTTTAAACAAAATACGAGTATATGTTTCATTTGAAAAATCGCGAACTCTAGAGGGCGGTACACATCCCCACATGCGATTCAAACAACTAAATCCGATTAAGAAACGAAATTAACGACTGTAAATTTATTTTAGTTAATATTCATGAATTCGTACTTAATAAAATGGATGTAACTGCATTAGAAAATTTAACCATCCACCTCTACCAACACACCAAATTTACCGCAAATCGGCGATTCTGTTTCATGGGACTCGTGGACGATGTTGAATTTTCCTTATACTAAAGCGTTATTCAAGATCCGTCATTATGGAAAATAACGATCGGCGTTCTCTGAACATCCGTCAAACCAACGTGCGTCATCGCGAATCTGCTCAATTTGGTTTATTACATAATGACGGATGTTGACTGGATTGCCGAGATGTACCGCTTTGAACTAATTTCTTCTAATATCGATATTTATAAATTAATTACATATTTTGCTTGTGTCAATTATAAATTTAAGATGTTATATTTACTAACAAACGCATTTAAAAAAGCCCTGTTGGGAAATCAAGTACACACTTCTATGACAGAGGGTTCAACATCCGTCACTATGTAATACACCAAAGTCTCTGTTATGTAACATACGTCAAAATTGCAAAATTTTCTAATTAAGATTATTAATTAATGAAGTACTTACAAGGTTCGGCACTTGGCATGTTTGAAGATTTTTGTATTTAGTACCATTTCCCTGATTTTTGTAAAAATGATAAAAATTCAACATCCGTCATTATGTAATGCACCCGACGATATGATACGGAAAAGTAGAAAACGTGATAGGCCTAAATATGTCATTTAGGGATTTAAGGGATATAAGTAGTGCGTTCAAGAATGTTTGTATTTATTTACAACTAATTAATTACTAAAATATATCATTATTTACAGCCTTGAAAATTTTATGTAATTGTATGTAATTGCCTAATCAGTTGCGCATATTTTGGTGGCAAAAATTTAAATCGACCATGGCGTTTTAAGTGGCGCCATTTAAAATTTATTTTGAAGTTAAATTGTACTGAAGTAAGTGTTTAAATTCTTTATATAAGCAATGTAAATGTATTTATGTTGTTCTATTATGAGCCAAATTTGATGGATAAAGTTTTTTTGGGAAAGTGGTTTTTGGCAGGAGAATTTTGTGCGAATTACAAAAACCGATTTTCATTTTTTCCTGTCATGTGGTCGTATTAGTGTACCCCATCAATGACCAGAGTTTTGGTAAAAAATTCCAACGGCAAAGTGGTTTTCAGACGGGGATGATCTCCCTTATACACAAACAGGAGTGCACAGGACCTTATACACTAAGTGTCAATATTGTAGGATTAATTCGACCAGCAATTGAACGAAAACACATGACACACATTTAAATACAATGGCACAATATTAGTGGCAGATAAATGAAATTGATTTGGCATTCTGCGACTCCGATTTTACTGGACTAATTCCGATTTTGTATTAAAAGCAATACAAGTGCGTGGTTATATTGTGTTATGGTTTTATTAGTTTGTACAGATGTAGCATTGGGTGTGCATAAAAGGAGCACCTTTTAGGGGTTGGATCTTACCTTATTAGTCTGACAACCGTTTAACATGTTCAAAGCTTTTCTATGAACTTCTTTTCAGTTTGATTTATTGGACTGACTGGGGAAGTACCCCCATGATCGAAAGAGCTAATACAGATGGATCTGGAAGGATTGCTCTTGTAGACACTGATCTGGTGTGGCCAAATGCTTTAATAATTAATGGTATGTTCAAGAAACACGGCAAATTTTGTGAACAAATGTATTTGGATATCATAAGAAGGTTAAAATGTTCGTAATAATTATGTTAGTCAGTCAAAATCAGTCATCTTCAAATTCACTGTGCGATGCGTTCATCAGAGGCATTTCTTGCATGTCTTGTTTCGTTACCAAAATCAAGTTTCATACTCATTTAAGTTCATATATTTAAAAAGCCCACTTAATTTTGTAGTTCCTACGAAAATGGCAAAGGTCCCACTTCATTGTTTACAGGCTCTTTTGTAAAAGCTTTGCTTTCCGGTCCATTCCAAGTTTGATAAAAAGATATCCACACTACAGACATATCATACATTATTCCATCTTTACTTTTATTTCAACAACTGTGTTCTTGTTTTAGTTATCAAGTTCATTTACTCATTTAAATGAAAACAAAGTTCAGTTCCATCACCAATGACTTGTGGATACGCTAAGAAGAAGTTCCACTGGTCGTGTTTGCTTTGTGTGTTCCACTTATGGTCTGTGCTTCAATGTCCAGTCTGTAACCTTTATTGTCCTCCTGCACGTCCTTCCACCTGATTTCCATTCAGGTTGATGAGTTAATGTGCCCTATCAACGTGATCAATCATCGAATGAACGGCACGCTGGAAGAGTCTTTACCTTCTCAAGGCAGTGACTTCATTGCTGATCGATGCGCTTGGTCAGATCCTGGATGTTCACAGGAGTGTTGCATAAACCTTTGATTTCAAGTAACCCCAAAGGCAAAGGTCACAAGGGGTCAAGTCAAGGGACCTTGGCGGCTATTGTATGACATGCTCCAATCCAATGACTCTGTTGGGAAAGAGTTCTTGAAGTCTGTCCCTTACCATGATGGAGCGGTGTGTTGTTGTCCTGACACCGCCAAAGTCGTGGTGCTGCGTCATTCCGCCCTCTTTCATATCTAGTGTGCAACTCTGGGGCAACAACGTTGTTAATCATAGCTCCAGTTACATTGTACTGGAAAAAATATGGTCCCATCGTTCCCTAGCATGCCGACCCAAACAGTCACTTTCTCCTAAAATGTGAAATGTCATAGGTAAAATATTTGGGCTTGTTCTGTTTATCTGCGTAGTGGTGTACATTTCGGGTGCTCACACCGCTATTTATTCGGAATGTTGCCACATCTCTAATCTGAAGCTCCGAGATAACCTCCTCAGCCTGTTAATGAGCCACCTAGCTAATATCCAGCGTCTCTGGTGATTACCAGAAAGCAGAGAGTGTATAACTTGCATATGATACGGCTGTCATTTCAAATCCAGTTTGGTTATCCAGTTGAAAGTTGACTTCGTCACGTTCAATGGATTTCGACGAGCACTTAGACTAGGATTCACCTGAAGAGCTTGTCCGACGGCTCTGATGTTGTGAAAATTTCGTCCTGAACGGTGTCTACCAGATCGTCCCTTGCTCCTGCCCTCAATGGTTCCAAACTGTCGATTACTTTTTTTGAAGAGCGTCCCCAATTTTCAAAATTTGATTTTTTTTGCACAGTTATGTTGGTAATTGTCTAGAAAACTACACCTACGAACGAGAATGCTAAAAATGCGTATTTATCATAAAATAAGCGATTTTGTAATTAGAATTGGGATCCTGGATTGTACTTAACGGCAGAGCTGGAATGCTAAGTTTATGTCCATCCATGATGAAACAGTGCCACCTCAAGAAAATGACCTCTAACTTGACTTGCCTGAACCAATAAAACAACTAATGGATGAGCGTAGATACGTACATGGCGCTATTTCCCCAGCTATTTCATATTGGAAGGTCGTTTCCAGCAGCCGTTGAATTATTATCGGCGATCTCCGATATTAATTATTCTGATTACAAAATTCCTTCGTTTTGCGACACATAGATATGTTTTAGCTTAAAGGGACATAACATGCTAATTTTTAGTTTACATATGTGATAAATTATGTTGAAACGATTCTCAACATTGATGATATTACAATAAATTAATTAGCTAATTAGAAAAATGAAATCGGGTACTGATGGGCGCATCCATGTTGCCAATAATCTAACGGCCATAGTGACGTTTCGGCCATCTCGCGGCCATTGCTACGTCATGTCTATAGTTTGTCCCATGATGATTGTCAAAACAAAGTAATTTACTTTTCAGTAACTAACATGTCTAATAGGTTTGTTTGCCTTTGAATCGACGCACATCTGCAGTGATTACATTCCAATAAAGAAATAACTACTTCACAGATTAACCTCAATACAAATAACGAGTAGGCCTACTCACTTCGAATGTAAAGATTTTACCACAGTATCCCAATGAAGAGTAGAACCAATTGAAGTCCCACCTGTCCCACATCACCGATCAGCTGGCCAGATAGCAAATAGTGTCATTCCTAGGTACGCATTCAAGGTCTCAATTGATTTTACGCGGGGAATTTCAAGTGATTGTATAGCATGTGGCATTGAGGGACTCTAATATGAATGGCTCTACTCGAGCATTACATGCTGAATAGCGTTTCGGTTGACATTGTTAGTCCCACTTTTTAAAAACTTGAAGAATACAGTGACATTTTGTGAGACAAACTATATAATCTACTAAAATTCTAACATTCCATCACACACCTGCTTTATTTGTTGGCAACATGGCCGCTCCCATCAACTCAGCGAGAACAATAAGCGAAGCATAGCGTGATCATCTCCTTTAAGATCACAAGTAAGTGTTTAGTTTATATTTTTCATAGGTGAGAGAATGTACTGGTGTGATAGTGCCAACGGGAGAATTGAAAGTGCAGATGTTAATGGAAATAACAGGTACATTGTCTATCAAATGCAAAGTGCCACGAGTCGACTCTTTGACATTGCCTTATACAAAGGTGATTTCTATGTCACAGACTGGGATTCAGCCTCGATCATTAGGGTTTCTCAAACAGATTCGGAGACATCATACGACGAGGAGGAGTTTGGTTTGCCTGTATTTGTTCAAGTAGGAGGCCTGCTGATCTATTCAGGTATGGAGAACTGTGATGACTGTTCATATTTGTTTATTACACACACACACACTCACACACCCTCACACACATATGCATGCAACACACGCGCACACATCCTTCTAAATATTGCCAATTATTTTATGGGAAAAGGAACATTGACTTTGCAGTTTGTGTCTTTACAACGGCATGCTTTTTATGAAGAATATTGAGTAAATTCTACTAAAAATATTTGGGCCAAAGTTAAAACAATGACAAGTTATGTTTATGCATGATGATGCTGTACTGATTATTATTAGGATAGGGGAATCTAGCTGTGAGTAGTTATATACTTGTCACTGGAAGGACTCGGGCCATCAGTTGTAACCAGGAGCTATACAGTATAGTTACAGCTAGTTTTAATCTACAATAATGGTAGATTGTGCTTTACATAGTGCCAGGATTATAATATTTTGGATGCCGACGGAGCTTGATAGCTGAACTGTCTGCTGTCGTCTTTTAAGCCAGAAGAGCTTTAGTTTTATAGCGGCAGACTGATGGTGGTAGAATACCTGGATTGTATTGCAAAGTATTAGTGTCGTCGAGGGAAAACCCCATCGTCTTGAACTGCTGGACAAAATTACCTTCAAGACTCAGAAGATTCCTATGGATATTGTTACCCTTGGAATACTATTGCATGCTGTCATTTTGGAGTCTTCGCTGTGAGGACATATCATCGTTGAACTGCAAAGCTTCAACTCTGGATGTTAATGGACACTAATAAGTATAATATAACTGAAATCATTAAATGTAATACATGTAATTTTGTTTTGGACATACCAAATTCTTAAACCAAACTGATTAAAATCATTAAATCTGTGTTATTATATAAAATTCATATCACTTGTGCACATGGCTCATTTGCTTGTGTTTAAAAGGTATTTGAGACCTTCAACGTCTACGAGACGTCATAACATGCCAAGACCCAAACAAAGAATTGGCTGTACATAATAGTCTCAAATACAAATAGTCTCAAATGCACACTATTAACTACCTAGCAGTGATATAGATGGTTTGTACTATCTACTAAAAGTGTTAAACCCTTTTCTGTAGTGGGGATGAACGAACTCCTTAAATAGGGCGCGGGCCCCTACGATTTTTATCGAAGGAAATATACTTTCCGTCGACGAGATAAGCTAATTAAATTTGTCTCATTGATCTACAAAATTACATTATATCATCTTCATACATGATACAACGAGTCCTACTGAGTCTCCTTGCACATCGTGTGCGGTTACAAAGGACTAGAATGCCTTCAGTTCGATTCTTTTCGGTGCGCAGATGGTGTCAGAGTGTACATGTACACTTTGACGCCACCTGCTTCCATTTTAGTTGCGCTTTTGCACTATTGGGCTTGGCCTAGCATCCCGCCGAACTGTTATAAATAAATGTACTGATTCAATATTTGGAATTCCCTGGACTGAACAAGTTGAAAGAATCCGCCCAAGTTTGTAATTCAGAAATAATGCCTATTAAGGTATTATTAAAAACAAGGTCACAATCTTTTTCTGCATGTATTCAAAAAAGATTTAATTTGGTTTTGTTTGTGATATTCTTACAGATTCCACAGAGAGAAGAAGTTTTAAACGCCGAGACGTACATGGTATAGTTAACGCACCGGGGGTGGGGGTTTTGGAGGGGGGGGTATTGCACTCCCATCTTGGAAGCGAGACGTGTGGCTGTTAAACTCCTTTTTTCACATCGTTGTCACCCAAAACCTCATTTTTTTTCTGAAAAATTTTCATCATTCATTCACCGAAAAAACAATTACAACCACTGTCAGCCAAACATATTTTGGGAGGAAAATTTTGGGCCATTTGTTACCCAAAGACCTTTATTGTTATAAGAATCTCACCCAAAGACCCCCTTATTGGGAGCATTATACAAATCTTGGTCACTCGAAAAACCCTATTTTGGCGCAGTTTTCCTGTCTTTTCGCTCAAATTAAGAACCCTATGTTTTCAGTCCGTCGTGTCACCGTTGCCGCCTGGGTTTGAAAGCGCGAGCCTTACACCCTCATCAATATCCGTTTTCATATTTGTGAGTGCTCTCACCCCCCCCCCCCCCGAGGCCCCCCGGGGGGAGGGAAGGGGGGGGGGGGACCTTCCCCCCCCACCGCTAGTTAACGCATAGTGCTAATTAATACAAATAAGTTGTGCAACTAACTTATTTTTTGTAACAGTATTTAGTATAGAGAATGAGTTTCCTTATCCAATCCTATAACAGATTAAATTCAAAATTCATTTTCTATGATAAGTGTCCCATTTCAAGTGTCACACAGGGTTTCAAGTATTATTCCTATTGCCATGATTGCTATTGGATGTAGATTTCCTGGTTGCTTTTGTTTTAAATAAAATAAAATGTAGAATTTTTATAAAGGCACAATAAGTTTTCAAAGCTATTTACAACAATTTCGCTATCACTCGGATATCATATTTTCACTATTAACATTCCCATACCACTAAAAAAGATCTCTGGCATGGCACACTCCAGCTAAAATGTGTTTGGGAAAAAGTTTTAAAAGGTCTTAGTTTCAAGTGAAAAAGTAAAAACTAGAATTTTCTGGGCCATATTTTGAGTTAAAAATTATTTTAAAGATGCAAAATAACAGCAAGTCAAGATCAGAAGTCCGTTAGACCTTCTCCTGAGAAATATAACAGTCATAATTTTAAAAAACCCCATCCCTAGGGATATTTTGGACTAGAGTGGGATTAAAATTCATCGTTGTCTTCACGATCCAGTAGCTCAAAAACCATTGGTCAACCTAAGGATTGTTCTTGCTGAATGGGATGCAGAGGTCCATGGTCCAAAGTTACGATAATTTAAAGACACTATCAGGGATTTATCCCGAAAGAGTCAAAATGAGATATTGCCATTCATTTCCGTCAAGCGCTACTGCACAACGTTCATACAGCGCATGACGGAATCAATTATCATACCTCATTTGCATCAATGGGACTTCTATATAAGCGTCTACCCAAAGAGGGGCTCCCATAGCAAGTGTATATTAAGGTGTGTCGTCGAACGGACATAATGACACATTTCCGATTGTCTTATTTGGCTGCTTTCTGGTCTTAAATCATTTTTTTTTTCTGATTTATCGAATCACTGATAGTGTCTTGTAGTGACGATTTGCTTCGTATCGTAAATTGACATTTTAATTAGGTCCATCCTGTACTTTATTTGGTGGTGTCCAACATGAAACTTGGTATCTAATGATAACCCCGGGTGGGGTGGGAGTTGTTGTATTTAAAGGTGGATAGATCGTGAACATGTACTTTCAAAATACAACACACCTAAGCAAGTATTTCCAACGACTAAAATCCCATAAAACAAATATTTTGTCTGTTTTTGGGGGGTGACCTAAACTAGTACAAAAAAAAAAAATTTTGTTTATTTTTGCTACCCACCAGTAAGCAATGCTTGCGTCTTTAATAACCCTCGTCTACCGTGAGCCATATTTTGTACCAAAACTCCCGAAAGGGGGGGGGGCGCAAAAAAACGCATAAAATCCTGATTTTCCTAACATTTTTTGGGGGCGAAAAATTAAATTTTCACGTGCGTGTGTCTATGGAAATGGCGGTTTTTCTGACATTCCGAATTTTATTACGTCATTGTGACGTAATGCTAGCATGTTGTACTCATTTATGTTGGTATCAATGGAAAGAGAGGACCATAGCTAGCTATTGGTACCAAATCAAGTGTCTGTGATGTGTCTGGTTGTGTTAGGCATGTTGGTACTTTCTCGTCCGAAGGGGGGTGGTTGCCCCCCCCCCCCCCATCATCACTTTGGGATCACCCGGTATCTTACCTATACCACCGGTGAATGTTTGTTTTTGGATGAAAAGGAGCGTAACAGCAATTGGGACAATTACATTAAATCAATTTGCACAAAAAAGGGGGTTTAAGCAAGCCGGGAAAAAACTGAAGGGGGTTGTAACCACCCCCCCTCCCCCTTCGGTAAACGGGGTTAATACCCTTTATTATACTGAATTTGAGTTACAATATTTTTGATGATTTTGATCTCTACTTAGTTTGAGGCATTACATACTCTAACACACGTACATCACAATTTCAGGGTAAGAAAAAACATACATTTACCACATTTTCCTGCTTTTGACACCCTAATCAATGTACGCGCGCGTACATCGTTTGTTGAAAACACAAGTGGACCCTTTTTACAACTGTTTTCTTGTTCACTGCATCATATCCATCCACCTTTGAATAGAAGTGCCACGCCTAAGTGCCCCCCCCCCCCCCCCCCCCCCGATGAAAACAGAAATGGTAATGATTACCCCTAACATTGGGTGAATTGAGACATGGAAAATAAAGTGATTCTGTCTCAGGCCGTGCTCTGAGTGTGGTTCGAAACCACACCTTTGAATCATTAGTTGAACCCCCTGAACATTAGCCAGCGTGCTCTCAGCCTGCATTAGAACTATACAATGCAATTCATCATCAGATTACAATTTAAATACATACACAAATACAACTGTACATACAAGTATCACCTACCAAGGTCCTTCACGAATATACATTAAAGTTTTGAAAAATGTTCATCACATAATTTTGGTAAATATTCCCTAATTGTAAGCTACTGTGTCAAATGCATGCATACGTAATAATTGTAAGAGCTATAGCTTTGGAATATATATTTGATTGTGTGTTGCATCTATCTAGTAGATTTTGGATATTGGAACAGGATATACGGGGGGTTCCCCCCCCCCACCATTCAAAAGCCCGCTTAAAAACGTGAAAGAAAAGAGAAGGCCTCCTTGTAGGACATTACATTTTAAATCTCATATTATTAAAGAAACACTAAAAATATGTTGGTTCAAGTCCCTACTAAATACAGTGAAAGATACAGTAGGTACAGTGTCCCTTCTGGACTCTCCGCGTTTTGCTTCCCAACTTCCATCTTTAAATACCGAGCGTCTGACAAAAAATGTAGTGGTAAACCATTTAAAGAAAGTCCGGCCGGAGTTTAAACCCTCACCTGCCGTACTTTGAGGCAAACGCTCTCACCACTAGGCAACACTCGGTGTTTTATGGCGTGTATGCTAAATGAGATAACATGACTTATGAACTGATTTCGGTTAGAATGAATTCTACTGATGTAGTGAAAAGCACTAAATACGTCTGAAGCAAAGACATGCTAAGTCCCCTTAAACTTGGAATGTTTTGCAGCTCTGAACATGGTCGTGGAAAACTACGATGATCGCAAACATAACTTTTACTGAATACTTAAAAGGGGTTATGAAATTTTAAATAGATTTTAAATTAATTGTACTAAATTTCGAAGCGTATATCTGTAATAGCAGAACAATAATGTATCTATTCCACTACTTCTTCGGCTTTTTAAATTTCGGTATCAACACATCCTCTCCAAATGAAATCATACTCCCGACAATATCCATGAAGTCCAGTGAATAGAGCCAATTATTGGAAAGCTTTGATTTGTATTATATATGTATGTTTTATAGCTAACTATTATCATTGAAAAATGACAATCAACAAATTAACTACCTGCAAGTTCACCTTTGAAAGTGTCACTGTTTATTTATATTTCTAAATATCACGTGGTACGCTTTTATTTCAGATAATACCTTACCAATAATTCTTGGTTGTCCTGCTGAAAACAAAATAACTCAAATAGTAGAGAGTCCAATGTCAACCATCGTTACATGGCCTGAAATCAAAGCCGCTAATTCAGATGGAGAGATGAATAAAACACAGTCTCACAAATCGGGCGACGAATTCCCATACGGATGTACTGCTGTAACTTACACTTTCTCTGACGAATTTGGAAATGAAGCTATCTGCATATTTACAGTTAAAATTGGCAGTATATTGGTTTGGGGCGTTTACGTAATTTACATTTTAACAGTTTATATGTGTACTTGTCCGGCTATGATTACTTTCACAACCGTGTGAAAGTAACATAGTCCGGCAGGTATCATATCCGGGCTCCATAGATGACAGAAACGGAATAAAGCTTTGATACAATAAATGCGTGGAACGGTCAACTGAATCGATTGCGCCTTGTTCACCATTGTTCCAGGACTGTGAGCCCGGAGGACCATATCTATTGCCACACCGGTCAAAAACTTAATATACCAAGCATAAAGTACTATACCTGGCACAAAATGTATTATACCGGGCAAAAAAGGTACCATATACACGTTTTATGCGAAAATAGTCAAACTATACCATGTCATGTGACTTTCATTTAAGACACTATCAGTGATTTTTGCTAAATCTGCAAGCGAAAAAAATCTCAAAAATCAGATTTTTGCCATGTATGTAACAGGACAGATCCTAAACATACCGCTGCAAATGATAAGACCAGAAGCAACCTATAAGGACAAGAATCGGAGATTGAGTCCATTAATGTCTCAAAACGGACACTTACTACAACACATAATTGAATGGAGAATCGTATCTTGGAACACTGCCGTTTTCTTCCTTTTCTGTCAATTCTACCGCTGGAAAAGGTAACTTATGAAAATCTACAGACTTATCCTTCACTTTTGGAGCTATTCCTGCACATTTCAAATATTTTTCAAATCACTGATAGTGTCCTTTAACCAATCAGATGACAAGGATCTATCTATGAGGTATATAATATGTTACGGTAAGAGGGACTATGTTATACCGCGACGGGTGTCCACCAAATCATTGCAAGGTTCGATCATTGGTTAACTTATTAGCTGGTACTAGCTGTATAGTGTATGTGTCAGATTTGATACATACGAATAATATAAACAGCTCATTTTAATAATTTGGGACATTTGTTATCAATCCACTCTAACAGTTCATTGCACCATAGACAAACTTTTCAATTTTTTGCGAACTTTGAAAATTCAACAACACTTAAACACATTGAGCAAATTGAGCAGGTTAAAATGCCATAAGCGATAGCCCATTATCCATATTAATGCTATGCTCTTGTGCATATCAAATAGGTGATGAGCTTGAAATTATACCAATGTCTCATTAACCCACTCAAATACTTTGATATACTGTCACATTGTTGTTGAGGTGTGCCTGATCAGGTTATGCGACCCATGTTCCAACTGAGTAAACACAGAATACACTTGTATTCATTTGTCCATAAATCATGAAATTCCGGTCAATTTTGTATAAAAAAGTGATTCGTGTAAACCTCTTTGAGCTCGATCAAACAAGATATAGTAGAGTGTTTGACCTAGGTGCTTTTCATACTAGTATATGAGAAACGACTCCTAGGCGGGTGAATCTGATGGGGAGAATTCTTGGGTAGGTTAATGGGAAAGGGGTTTATGAGGCGGATATTTACTTTGGCTAAACAATGGTTAAAATATAATGTAAGTCAAAAAGAAGTTGACCGAGATTTATATAAAAACTAGAATTTCGCGGTTCTCGGCTTTCGCGCTCAATATATTCAAAGAATATAAGCGCTGTGGGCCGCTGCATGACCTTTGACCTTGGCATATGACCTTTGACTCATCATCATATGACGGATCCCATGGGGCACCTATGACATAAGTTTGGTTCCAATTGACTTCAACTTTCCAATTAAGGTTAATTTTACATTTTAGCCTATTTTTCAACTTGACCTCACATGACATTTGACCTTGGCACATGACCATTGATCTCACCATCATATGAGGGATCTCATGGTGCACCTATGACACAAGTTTGGTTTCAATTGAACTTCAACTTTTCAATTGAGGTCAATTAAAAAAAATTAACGCATTTTTTTTAAATTAACATTTTAGCATATTTTTCAACTTGACCTCACATGACCTTTGACATTGGCATATGACGTTTGACCACATCAGCATATGAGGGATCCCATGGTGCACCTATGACACAAATTTGGTTCCAATTGAATTTCAACTTTTTAGGTCAATTAAAAAACAAACCTTAACGCATTTAAAAAAAAAATTAACATTTTCTATCTATCTAACGGCCGCAGCCGAGATGCTGTTCACCATGTAGCGCCAAATGTCCCTGTTTGTCATTAAGTCGGGGATGTCAAATGGATCCTGCTGGATGTCTCGAGCAATCACATCAATGTAGTTAAAGGGGGCGACGACCCCTGTTTTGGCGTGGTAACTTCCGTATTCCGTGGAAGTTACCACACCAATTAACATTTTAGTGATACACACATACACGCACATTCACACATACACACGCACAACGGATTGCTAAGTGGTCCTCCAGCTATAGCTGGCGGCACACAAAAATATATTTTAGCACGCACCCTCTCCCGCTCGTCTGGGAAAAACATGAAACCAAATGATAATTCCAAAGAGGAGTTATGCCTGTTTCACGGAAAGAAGCGCATCGATAAGTTTGGCAACAGTATCGTAACCAGTGTTTTTCAGGGGGAAAGGGGGCCACATATATTTTCGGGGGAAAAAGTGTATAAAGGGTGTTATACAGTACCAGACCTATGTTGTTTCACTGTTAAATTGGCGCGTGTACAGAAATTAGAATTCCACGGGTGGGGGCGAAAGAGGGGGCAAGATTCCTCACAAGGGGGCTGCCTCTACCTTCCCCATCTGGTTTACGCGCAGTTGACAATTACAAAAAAATAGAGTTCCAACATATTTTTAGGAGTAAGAAATCACCGAAAAAAATTGGTGGTACCACCAGACCAATTAAAACTGTGTCCGTGAACTGGTAGGATTGTATGGCCAACAAAAAGCGACGCCGTACGCAGAATACATCATCGACTAGAAAGCTTCTCCAACCGTGTGATAGATAGGTCTATTGCATGAGTCAAATGACCTTCAGAGATCAGATGTCACTCCCTTGACTTGTTTACATGGGGACCCTAAAGTATGAGTGTATTCAAGGGGAGACGTAGTGGCTTGCGTTAGACGATTCGCCGCACAAGGATCTACAGGCACCACCAATGCAAGCATGCGGGAAAGGGTCAGATATGACCCAATCATTAATGGTCAATCAAATCGAAGAAGGGAACGGGCATTGGTGATGTTAAGTGCCAGCTGAAATGCTATTTGCATTTGGTTTGTGAAGTATTCCGTGGACAGTCGACAAAGAGTACTTCAGTTAAAATAGGACATAAATCTCTTATGGAATGGGCCAATTGTCATTCTTGTTTCATATGTTTAATAATGCTCACTGAGGTTTTTAATATCATTTTTTATCACCCAATCCAGTCATTCATTTTGACTCGGACTGTACTCTTATATTTCTCCTATTATGTACAATTTTAAATTTGTTATTGATTGGCGTTAAAATATACCGTACCTTAATTTTAATAAATCTAATCTCACCCGTTCAGTACGCCACTACACCTATGTAAAGAGCTTAAAAGTTACAACTCACTAATCAGGGTCCAAATTGTAATAAAAATGTAACCCAAAGTATAGGCCAAGCATATTTTAGCTCGCAATTTGGAAGAAATCGCCCATTCAGCCAGGAAATGCTTATTTGCAACGGACTAATGTACCACTTCACTTGTGCTTAATTAAACATTTATGAACATTGTAATAAAAAAATGTATTGTATGTGTCTATTCCATAGCAAGAGCAATAAACTGATCTTTCAGCCTCATGTCGTTTCATGTCCTGGAAAATTATACACACTCAACTCCTGGGAAGTCTAGTGCAAGAGTATGGCAGAACAGAAGATAGGCCAGATGGAGGACAGTATGCCTGCCAAAGCCAAACACATAGCAGTGGTGATGTTTTTGGATTGAGAAAACTACGTGACATATGCTGATGAAGATGTTCGGGGGAATCTTATGCATGTCCTTTGATGTAGAGGTTTGTATACTAGACAATTGACTGATAAATAGGTTTTAACGTTCGGTTTCGTACAATGTTCATCCGAATTAAACAAACTGTTTAGTTCTAATTCATCCCAAATCGAAACTGTACATTTGCCACCTCCGATTTCGTCTTTGGTCAAACAACTTCAAACCTGGTGCACTCTAATTCGTCAATGATCGCACCGGTTCGTCGTGATAATTCAAATTCGTCGGGTCATACAATTTAGTTGTCATGGCCAACCGATTTCGTCATTGGTCATCCGGATTCATAAAAAATATCATTCGAATTAGTCGTATAGGCCTGCATTGGGCGGGTATATGCCTGCGTTTAAGGCCTAACATTTTAAATGGTTCTAAAAAGGATAGGAAGTGACGTTATAACGGCAATTTTGTTAGTGCTGTATCACTCAGGAGATGAGTGCACTCTAATTACTTGGATTTATTTTAAATTCGAAAGTTTGTGTAGGGACAAAACAAATTCCAGATTTAAATTTGGATTTATATATAATTTATGTTTAAATGTAGTTTTTATTTTGGCTTCATGTCAAAATGATTAAAACAGCTTTTACTGTTGTAATTTGAGAAAATAATATAATTGGGGGTCAGATATTTGGCTTAGACACAAATTGTTGATTTTTGGTGCCATCAGTAAGCACAAATAGATATTTTGTTTTTGCCCCGAAACCAGACGAATTGGAAAAGACCAATTGTTGAAACAGTGACCAAAGACGTAATCCACTTCCCATTATTATCGCCGTTTTGAAGGTCGGACTAAATTAATAACACGGACGAAACTGAATGACCATAAGTTTGAAGTCGTTTGACCATCTACTATTTTGGATGTCCAAAGACGAAACGAGTTTGCAAATGTACATTTTCGATTTTTTGGACGAATTTGAACTAAATACTTGTTGAAAATTCGATATCAGTGTGCGAAATCGAACGGGAAAACCTATATTACTATAAAGCAAGAGCAGAAAAACTTTCATGAACCGTATGGCTATTAAAGGTATTACCTATAGCTTTTATGGTGGTTTTAAGGGGAAAAATGTATCATTTTAAATAATTGTATTGAATTATATATAAAAAAGATAATTTTATTATAAATTTGCCTTTTTTGTCATTTCATGCAGTATCTGTTTCTGGTGTACAACACAACGGTAAGAAATTATTGCATCTTGTATTATTTGGAATAAAAGCGATACGTCGATAAGGGACAGTGTCACCATTTAAGATAAAAACATTTTGCGCCAGTTTTATGTTTTATAATCCGATATTTTTTTAACACATACTATAGCTATTCTCAGCACAATTACTTTTCAGGCGTTGCTTTGTTGAATTCTGATTCACCTCTTGTTAAATATTTTATAATGTCATTATGTGTTGATGACCACATTAGCTTGTTTTTGTCTGTAGATTAATTGAGATGAACCGTGTGCAAATGGGCGAAGGCATAGTCGGTACAAATTACATACAGTTGATGTGCAGGACAGCTACAACGGGACAAATGTGAAAATAGTGAGGAGACTTCAAGTTTTGTCTATAAGCTATCGGTTTCTCTTAGTCTCTTAGTCTGTCTCCTATCAACACTCGCCCTTCGCCATCACTCTCTCTCTGTTTTTCCCCTTCTGTCAGCCAGTTGTCTGTTCGAATTATGTGGTCGGGCTCGAATCCGGCGGACTTAAAAAAATGACCCTAATTGCCTGTTGTTTGCCTGCCTAGTTCGTCTCTCTAACGGTTCAATCGCAATTCTGTTGATCACCTTGATGGCTGCATTATGAAATGCCATCCAGATCGGGGCCAATCCTATCGCTTCCATCTATTCCACCAAATACCTGTCAGATAGTATTTGAAAAGAGGAAAGAGTTGTTTCACTATAAAAACGCGGAGATAAAAGGATATTAACCACACATGAAGTAAGAGTTTTGTCAAATTTGAATACTCTTACCCAAAAAATATGTAAAGTTGACTCCATTTTTATTAAGATGTACGCAAATATGAAGTTAATCCCCTTTTAAGAATGCAAGCAATCACGGTTAAAGTACTATGAACAAATTTAAATGTTTAGGGCGCGCAACATACTAAAGTATAAGAGTAATTTTTTCACTGATCGAGGTTTGTCCCCCATTTGTCCCTCAACAGGGGCTGAGGGTTTGGTTGCAAGAAAGTTTCCAGAGTGAGGCACCCCAACGCGCGCCTGTGCCTGCAACATAATTCCTGTGCCTTCAAGTTTGAATAAATTATACATTGTTAGTCATTGCCTATCCTGACGTGTTTTAATCAAAACCTTTTTAATGTAACTAACTTTGCCCCAAAGGCGCCAGGAATAGGAATTTTAGGGTGTGGTATGTGGTAGGGGACAATTCTTTCCAACACTGACGACTGGTCTGGTTTGGAACTCGTGTATGGTGGACCTTTTCGTTCGTTCAAACTTAAAAATACGGACATCAAAACACTTTAGAATTGTATTTTTCTTTTAGTTCAGTTATATAGAGTTATCAACTACATGTTGTAGCTTGGGAAAGAAAACTGTTTACTGTTAAAAAAAAAATACCATTCCTCCTTAAAAATCAGATTTGTGCCATTTGGCTTGAATGGCGCTGACGTCACATATTATAAGTAATCATATCAAGCAAATTCAAAATAGATCTTCAATTTCATGTTGTTTGAATGTGTTTTAAGGAAATAGAAGGAGGTTGCAATACCTCCGTCCCCAAGGGCGATGTTTCAGGAATGGTTACTCTTGTATAATGAATAATTATTAATATATAATCCTACGATTTCAGCATATTATGATCCTATTTTTTTTTCAAAATCAGCCAAATTAGGCTACCTAAAAATGTAACAAGGAGGGACTACACTAAAGTGATGACGTCAAGAAATGAACTGAAGTTAATACCGCATAGCGCCCAACTCTACCTAAGCATAACAATCAAACCATAATTGAAAAATCTGAAACAAAAATAATTTCTGGAATATTGTATAAAGAATATATAATACGTTCTAATAAAGTCAAATATTCCGGCAAAAAACAGTTGCAGAAATGAAAGGAGCTTCAAAACCTTAGAGACGAAACCCCGGAGAAGACGCAGGTGGAAATATTGGTTACGTTGTTGTTGAAGAGGTCTGTGGCTAACCTAGGAATAGGTACCTTTCAACAATCAAAACCTTACTATTTATTTCAATTCCCAATGAAAAAATTGTGTTGTGTTGTGTTTTGTTGCTGTTGAATGTTGGAATATATTATGGCTTAGTAAGTTGGCTTGAGGTCAATTGCCGCAAAGGCATTACCACACGTCGTTAAAAGGATTGTCGTTAGTACTCAACCATTATAACAGGGGAATTAGAACTTTACTCAATAATAGCAAAGTCAGATATCGTGGTAAAGAATCAGACCAATCTCTAAAATTACCCTTCTTCCCACCTAAAAATATTTTCGTTCGTTTCATTTGTTCGCGCAAAATATCAGAACCCATATTCGTTGTCATATTCAAAAACAATTAAGTATAATTTAGGTGAAGTGCTCATCGCACTGGATTCATTGCTTCACGGTCAGGTTCTGATGGAGTTCAAATTCCATCGAGACCCGTGCACATTGTGCCACGACAATTTACCTAGCTTGCTCTGGCCGAGCGACCTTGAGAACCTAAGGATCTGTAATGCGTACTAATGTAAGGGATAGCTTTAGCACATCTTAATATTTGAGTGCACAATTATTTCCTACCCTCAATTCTACAGATGAGAGCAGGTTGACAACACCAAACTTTGAAGAAGGATAATTTCGAAACTATAGTATATGTCTGCAATTATTTGTAAACATATTTAAGAATCATCCCTACTCCGTTTCATCACCTAACAGTATTTTGCATTGTAGCGACGAGTTGCACCAAGGAAACCAACAGTGTGTGTATTGCGCCTACCGGCCCCGATTACTTGCTGATAACACTAAGTCAGGTATCACCAAGTCTGTTTGTCCTTAGACTACTGATTCAAAAGCACTTACTTTTGAAATACTCTTCATTTTTTTTAATTTCCCAGGCAAACCTTATTAGAAAAAGATCATTGATTGCAGACAATAAAGATACTTTCTGTGCTCACGTAGAGAAGGTAGAAAATAACATTGATGTTCAGATGATGACGCGAACTAAGTAAATAGCTTAAGATCATCAAGGGAATTCACTGTACTTTCATTTCCACTCAAAAATCCCCAGTAACAACAGCTCAATAAAAGTGTTTTGTGGTCTTACCAGGCTACAGTGGTGACCCGATCCTGATTCGAGTATGCTGGTTGTTGTATTCCTCACATGGAACATCTGTCTAAATGTCTGATATTAAAATGGAGTCCAAATCTAAATTTCGATTAAAATTTTGAATCTATTAATTTATATTAGTGTATTTTGATTAAAACTTTAATCTAAACTTTGATTTGTCCCTGATCACACTCAGTTAATATTGATTTTTAATCCAAGAAAAATTCGAGAAAACGTTTTTATGACCCAAAGTCTAAGGACAAATTCCAGTTAAATCTGGCCCACCCGCTTTGATAGTAGAAATTACAATATTGTACTAAATTGCCTTAGGACTTTGTGTTAATGAAGCATTCCTGAGCCTGCGAATTATATGGTTTGATGAGAAAATGTGATCTTTTCTT
>JAMKCH010026594.1:0-19990 GCA_023653785.1 Ophioderma brevispina
CTCTACACGGTAAACCGATGCATACATCAGTGGTAGCTATGTTGTAAGTGAAAACCACTGTTATATCAGAATAACCTAATAGTGTCTTTTTAACTAAAACCTATTCTTAAGGCACACCATGTGTGAAGACTTTGTGACTCTATAACCAAAGGTACAGTTTACAACAGACTATAAAAGAGTAATTAATGGTAGCCATCTTGAAAATGGCCACCACTGTTGTCATGCAACCAATTTGAAAATGCTCAAATAAAAACTTGTTTTCACTTTATTGATTGTATGAAAAAAGATGTTATACATATTTATTTCATGCAAATATGTAAAATAGCTGTTAATGGCGGCCATTTTGGAAAATGACCGTCATTACTGCCATGGGATAAACCTGCAATGGCCATTTGATCGAAAGTCTTTTTAAAACATCCAATGTGCATCAAATGCCATGCTTGAATGCCTAAAAGCACTGTATTTATCAACTCAATCTCAAATCTAGAGGATAAATAGCAAGTAATGGCAGCCATTTTGAAAAATGGCCGCCATTTTAATCAAAGGACAAATCTGCGATGCCCCTATAGCTAAAAGTCTTTCTTATGACATGCCCTAGATATGTTCCAAATGTCATGCTTTATCACCAAGTGCACAATTCCCCCAAAATATTGCACATATCTACTCTACTAGTAATACGCAATAGTAGTAGTAGTAGTAGTAACAGTAGATTCCTTCTGTTTATAGAAGCACCGTCGAAGACGTAATATATAAGCTGAGTGTCACTAATAGTAGAAACACAATGTCACAATTGGCATTAATTGCCAAAGTTGGCAAGATAAAAAAACAAAAAACAATTGGCATATAGTTCATTAAGTTCAATGTCACAATTGGTATAGACACAATTGGCAAAATGGTTGTCAATATTGGCAAATGATAGACATAATTCAGGGGCGGATCCACGCCCTGAAAAATGCCCAAATTACCGGGGGGGGGGGCTGGAAGGTAGTTATGGTGGTGTAATCTATTATATAATAAGCATATTTCTAAAAAAAAATAAATGTTGCATAGATTTTAAAAAGAACATTCAATTGAAAGGGTTTTCAGAATAGTTGGTATGACATAACTCTACTAAAATAATAATAGGCCTATATTGTCGTAAAATAGGCATTTTTGTCATTACAGATGAGTATGATATTGATACTAAGTTTTTAACATTCACGATTTCTTAAAATATGCACAAGAATAAAAATCAGTAACAATATCCCACTTACTCCCAATCAAACCACTTGGGGTAAGCAGATAAATAATTAGCTCATTTGCTTATTCATAAACAATATTTGGAACTTGCTTGACCAAAAAGAAAGCGAAATCTGAGTGACCACCTAGTTATTTCTAAAAATATGCACAAAAATAAAAATCAGTATCTATGTCCCACTTACCCCACATCAAAACTCTTTGGGGTAAGAAGACTAATTAATTAGCACATTTGCATATTTGTGATATTTTTTTACAATTTGCTTGATCAAAGCATTCTTGTTATGGTCGATTTTGAAATTATACACTTTTCTCTACTAGCTTTCAGCAAAAATATCAACTTTTTATTCATTTAATATCACACAATGGCACTATAGATTGCGGTCAGTGTTAACCTTCGACCTTTTCAGCAAGTCCAAATATATTCATACATAATAGGTATGTTCATACACATGTACATGCATACACATACATACACACATACATACATGCATACGCAGGTACATACACAGGTGCAGCTATATGCAACCTACGTACACAAACATGTACATGTATTTGCTGGTACATGCATGAATACATGCACATGCAGGTACATACATGCATGCATGTACACCATACGCACAGGTACAAACACTTTCACACATACACACATATACAGACATATGCCAAATATTTTATTAGCAAACTGCAATAGGCCTATTCCAAATATTTTATTAGCAAACTGCAATAGGCCTCTATAATTATACAAAATACAGAAACATGTTTCCCTCAATCAAGAACAAATCTGGCAATATGATATCGCATGTCCTACAAATATCAGACAAAATCTACATAAAAATATTCTGCTTTATTTTTTTAACTTGAAAATGGATTTACCTGCGTATGTATGCATTTAGCCTCATATATATGCATTTACGTGCATGTACCTGTGCATCTATATACACCTGCACCTGCCCCTGTGTATGTGCGCACAAACATGCGTATGCACGCACATACCTGCACATATATGCAAGTACCTGCATTATGTATCCTGAATACACGTACCTGTGATGTATGCACGCACTTATCTGTGTACACATGTACGTATCTGCGTACATACTCACCTTGCACCTGTGTGTAATTATTCCTGCATATGTCATATACATAGGTACATGCTTATGTCCCTTATGTACCTTACATAAGCAGGTATTTACCTACTTAAGGTGGCTGTTAAGTCAGGAACTTAGTCAAATGGCCAGTTTTTAGTTTTTTTAATGTTTAATGGCATTAACTTGTTTTCTTTCCATATATTTTAACAGAATCTATATATATTTATTTTTTCCTCATATTTTGTTCATTTTACTATATTACGCATTTTTGACCAAAAACACTCACATGGGCTGAACTGCAAAAGGGCGGGTAATTTCGCGTATTACGCAATACGCGTCTGTGCTATTCGGCGCGCGCGATGTAATGATCGAAACAGAAACGCCTTGATGCATCGATTCGATATGACGCGTACCCATGGTAACTTGTATGCAATTGTAAAATGGTTGCCCACGTGAGATGCTTTTGCAAACAGAATGGGATTTTAATTTCACGATTTGAGCCTCATAAATTGTTGAATTTTGATCATAAGTATCCAGATGAAGTAATTTGGCCTGGTGCAGAATAAGAGATGAAACGCTTGTGTATTGGAATTAGGCTTTATTTTGTAGGGAAACGGGACAGTATTTGGACAAAATGGCGATTTTCTCTGTGTTCACTTTTGGCGATAATTCGTGATTTTCGGTTCCCAGTTACTCGAAATCCATATCGGCAACAGGTAAGAAATGAAATGTATCGTATAGAGCATATCAAAATCTAGGGTCGGTATTTTTTAGTTTTTCATTTTTGGTTAAAATTCGTGATTTATGTCAACCTTTGAACAATCTTGGCGTTGTTCCAAATTGAAACACGCGGATTTTGGCCTCTTTTGGCAAATAATTTGATAAATAGTGCAGAATTTGAAAAAAGGGGAAATACCGACCCTAGAACTATGACTCTGGAATACAAAAACAAACAAGGCACATTTTTATAACATTTCTATATTTTTTAAAAAAAAAAAAAAAAAAAAATGTTTCCCTCAATCAAGAACAAATCTGGCAATATGATATCGCATGTCCTACAAATATCAGACAAAATCTACATAAAAATATTCTGCTTTATTTTTTTAACTTGAAAATGGATTTACCTGCGTATGTATGCATTTAGCCTCATATATATGCATTTACCTGCATATGCATGTACCTGTGCATCTATATACACCTGCACCTGCCCCTGTGTATGTGCGCACAAACATGCGTATGCACGCACATACCTGCACATATATGCAAGTACCTGCATTATGTATCCTGAATACACGTACCTGTGATGTATGCACGCACTTATCTGTGTACACATGTACGTATCTGCGTACATACTCACCTTGCACCTGTGTGTAATTATTCCTGCATATGTCATATACATAGGTACATGCTTATGTCCCTTATGTACCTTACATAAGCAGGTATTTACCTACTTATGCAAGTATGTGCGTGCATTCTTTTGAGGTATGTTTCTATCCGGTCCCTGAGTATGAAGGTACGTATACGTACGTAAGTATGAACGTGACGTGCGTATATAGGTATATGCATATGTTTGTGCGTAAGTATAATCACACACACACAAAAAAAAACATTTTCAGCCTATGATTTGATTACCCACCTTTCAGTTTGTAAATATACACTTAGCACTATAAGTATTCATTTATAAAAGACTTCAACTTACTAATAGACACAAAAAACTCCACAAATGTTAATTTAAGCTAGTATTTAAATTCTTTTCAAATCTTCATTTAGCAACTCAATTTATACATTCTTATGGTTAACAAAAAAAAAAAAAAAAAAAAAAATAGTGCAGAATTTGAAAAAAGGGGAAATACCGACCCTAGAACTATGACTCTGGAATACAAAAACAAACAAGGCACATTTTTATAACATTTCTATATTTTTTTATAGGGAACCAAAAAAAAAATGAGTGAAAATCACCATTTTTTATGATTTTCTCAAAAAATACATATTTTGGGGAAAAATATTATCATATTTGGATTCCTTGAGTCATTTCCTTCTCAAATATGTATACTTTTTATATGTTGGAACAACAATTAAGAAGATACGGCAAAAAACAGTTCCTTTGAATTCCTGACTTAACAGCCACCTTAAGCAAGTATGTGCGTGCATTTCTTTGAGGTATGTTTCTATCCGGTCCCTGAGTATGAAGGTACGTATACGTACGTAAGTATGAACGTGACGTGCGTATATAGGTATATGCATATGTTTGTGCGTAAGTATAATCACACACACACACACAAAAACTATTTCGGCCTATGATTTGATTACCCACCTTTCAGTTTGTAAATATACACTTAGCACTATAAGTATTCATTTATAAAAGACTTCAACTTACTAATAGACACAAAAAACTCCACAAATGTTAATTTAAGCTAGTATTTAAATTCTTTTCAAATCTTCATTTAGCAACTCAATTTATACATTCTTATGGTTAACATCCTGCATATCATCCCAAATCTTGTGTCCACAGCTGTTTGAAAGTCTTATTTATTATGCAAAAAAACAGAAATTTAAACACAAATTATCGCTGGCGACACACTTTTGACAACTGATTTGGATAGTACAAAATATATCGTGAGGTCAAATTTTGACTTTTCTATTTCACGACCCAGATAGCAAGACTACATTGGGCCAATGTCGGCAATCATCGGATCGGTCGTGGTCGGCAAGCCATCGTCGGACCAACGTTGGGGTGTACATTGAATTTACATGTAAACTTTGTTGACAATACAACGCTGGCCCAACCTTGCAAGACTACATTGGGCCAATGTCGGCAATCATCGGATCGGTCGTGGTCGGCAAGCCGCCGTCGGACCAACGTTGGGGTGACATTGAATTTACATGTAAACTTGTTGGCAATACAACGCTGGCCCAACCTTGGCCCAATATTGTGAATATGTAGGCGTGGTCTTGGGACATCTCATCTATTCCTATGAACTTATTGATTATTAATCATTTTATTCTTCTACTGAGCTGCTCTATACAAGTTTCTTAATTAATGGACGCAATTGATTCCATTTAACGCAGAACATGATTGTGTATGGCTTCAAAAGCGAAATAAAGAGAGTTTTTCATGTTTTACTCGATAACACCACAGAATGCATATTTTGTTTTCCAGCTAACACCTTTTCACATTGTCATTTTCTTAATTGTAAATCAACCTTGAGGTTGATAAGACAACATTTCTCCCTACATTATTCAAAAGTAGGGACGGAATGTCATGACCACTCCCTCCCTACCAAAAATAATGATTACAAATAAAATAACTGTTACAATTCGTATACAGGTTTGGCAAGAAATTAGTATCGTTGACTCGACATTGTCGATATTGGCCGCAATGCAGTTTTTCTCATTGGCTCGACATTGGTCCTATGTTTGGCCCAATGACAATTGTTGTTCCACGTGGGCCATTGGACAAAACAATGTCGGGCCAATGTCGTTTTGCCACATTGGTCCAATGCTGAGACTGTCATTGGACTGACATTGGCCCAACATTGTATGTTATCTGGGGAGGCGAAGCCGAGTGACATGGAACAGTCAAAATTTGACCGAATTCTATATTTTTACTATTGCATAATATGGCAGTCAATATTTGTTTTATATCATGATATCAGCTTTTTTATTTTCAAGCCATGGGATAGTAAAAACTATCACAATGCTCAATTCACTACAATCATGATATAAAGGGTGCTATCACGTACAAATCATTACCTCTGTAGGCCTTAAGGCAGATTCCCGCAATGGATTTGCCTTATTTTTTGCAGAGATAATAGCTTCTTGCATGTAACTACTTATATCAGTTGTCAAAATTGTGTCCCATTAATTAAGGGTTTTTTGACGTTTGATTGTGTACGCGCGAAATGCTTTACACCTTCAGCATTCTGTTTAGAGCCCAGTCCTGGACAAATGGAAGAATTTAGTTTTGAAGCTGCGAACGTAGCATGGCGCACGTACCGCGAATACTGTGGGCGCGTGTTTTGCGTTTATTAACTCGCGCATCTTCTACGCCTGCGTTCCAGCTTTGCTGCATGCCGAATGGGGCACGGATTTTTATTCTTGCCGGCCCAACAAGACGGCCTTTTGAAAAAGTTCAAATTTCAGTGGTTTTCGCCGTGTAATGGAAAAGGAAAGTCGGTGACCCCTAATTTTTATTTCAAAATTTTGAAACCGACATCGGACCTCAACATATTTAGCAATTACAAATTTTATTGAGAGGTTTTTTAATTTTGTAGGCGATCTAAACGTCAAATTTTGACTTTCCCCTAGACTTGCGTGGTTAAAAAGTGACAACATAACTTTTTATTCAAATCAAAAAACAAAGTCGGGACCCCATTTTTTATTTCAGATTCTTAACAGCAACCCGTTGTAAATACCATATAGTGAATTCTAAAAAATTTTAGCGAGTAAGATCACTAACAAGTCAAACCCTTAATTTGTTCCAAAAAAATAAAATAGACAATTTGCATGGGGTCAAACAGCCCTGCGGTCGCCTGCCCTAAAATATGAAACACATGTCAAGTCACTTCTCAACTGTTGTCTGTTGTTCGTGTCTGTTATTTTTGTCAATTCAGAAAAAAATTCAATTCCCTGTGAATATCCTCATACTTTGAGGGACACTAATCAAAGATGCAACATAGAATACCTCATTTGGTAATAAGGTCAAAAAGCCCCATACCAGTCAGATGTCTTGTGAAGTCACATTGTAAAATTAAGTTGAAACAGTAACATTGATAATCAAGGTGAAAGGTCCTGTTAAATCTATCATGACCACAACAAAAAGGCAACTCCCAAAATCCACCCCATCAGCTATTTCTGCCAAACAGTTTTGCAAACACAGCCTCAATAAACAATCCCACTCCCTAAAATGCTGATATAAACCATTTCCAATTCTTAGAAGTGCAACAAAGATTAACAAAAAAACCAATATGTGTAGTATAAGTTCATATGTTTACAAATTAAAACAATTTTACTTGTATTGGCTACACAATATTGTTTTCCTAATTTCATTATATTTCCCTATAATACCTAATTGTTATTGGCTCCTTTACGAAATTGCAACTTTCACCAACAACTAAACTGTTCATACTATATTCTTGTATTTCCATATACCTATTTTACTTATTTAAAACACTTTTGTACTAAGCAGTTGCCAAACAAAACTTCACGAATTCAATCTGAGTATTGTGTATAAAACCGTTTATTTTTACATAAGTATTTCACAAACCACATAGAACAACCCAAACAAGGGGACTCACTCCTTGGGGACGCCCCTTCCTTTAAAGGAATTTTTTGATAGAACGCTTTTACATCAGTGCAAAAATCAGGAATTTCAAATTTTTAGGAAAAACCTGTTATATGAATCTCTCGTTGCTCCTTTCATGGAAGTGTGAATTAAGTGCATATGTCCGTTCCGTTTTTAATGGCCGTGAATATAATTATTCATGATTAATGGTTAAAAGTACACTTACCCCCCCACCCCGGGAAGTCTAGCCCTTATGAATACTTCAGTATGGTATATTTTAAAAATAGATTGTAAAATAGCACCTTTTGGTACAAACAAACCCAAACAACAATTGTATGATTGGATAAAACCTCGTTGACCCCCAGTGGCCAAGGCTAAAACACGTTGATCATCCTATAGTTCTTCTTAGGGAAAGGGATACCTTTTGTGTACTTTTATTTCAAATTTGGCCTTGGTAATTTCTTCCAAATTTTACTTTTCAACAATTTTCAATTTTTTTTCCGTTTTATTACCTGTACTTGGTTTGGCAGAGGAGGAGAAAAAATACAGTTATGGTCCCAAACCCAACCCCACATAAGAGATGTACCTGTACATACATACAACGAGAGTGTGAGAAGTATCATTCAATTGATTTTTTAAAAACAGTTGATCTCTCTGCATTGTGGATGGGGGAGGTGCATCTCACCCATGCAAACCACAACTACCGGGTAAGCGCTACAACGAACTCACCTATTTTAGTCTTAGTTGTCGCCATACCACACTGGCGAGTGCCAAATTGTTGGTAAAAGGGTCATTCTTCGGTCACGTTTGTGACGAAAAATGGGAAATTTTGATTCAACCCAATGTGTGTTGCCAATATAAACCCAATCTGTTATTTACTTTTTGTATAATGAAAACCTTTAGACCAAAACCTAACCAAAAATTAATGTTTCCACTATCGCCAAGATTGCTTATTTTGTCATGAGGGCAATAAAGTTCGGTCACGTTTGTGACCTCAGACAAAAAGGGATTTTTAGTGATTCAAACTTCAACTGTAAAAATTCTGTGAATATTTAGTACTCACATTCTATATTTATTTCAGAAAGACATGGTATGTTGTAATTAACAACAATGTTGCGTAATTAAACGTTAACAAGAAACTTTACTTGGTAATTAACAAATTTAACACGAAGTTCGGTCACGTGTGTGACATTGGTGGTAACGTGTGTGACATATATAAACAAAATTGATGACCAGTGTTAATGTCACAAAAAGGAAGTTTTAATAAAATCTTGGTATTTCCATATTTCTCATCTATTTCAAAACTTTCATTACAATGTCATCAGTAATAAACTGCAAAGAGAATATGCTACTCCTAGTATGCAGATTTCCTGTGTTGAATTAGTGCAAGGCTGCCTAATTGGCAAACGTCACCCAAAAACTTTCAAAAGACACATGGAAATCAAGTTTTAAACCAGTCTTTATAAAATTAATTTTGTTTTCTTGTTTAATGATCATATTCATATTCTAAACTGATAATAAAAGTTAACACTGCTACTTTCTTCAATATGGCCAGAAATTTAGTCCTGTTCAAATACTAAAATGGTGAGTGCGGTCACGTGTGTGACGTAATTTGCCAATCATAAACTTTTAAAGAAGAAAGATCTAAACCAGTTATTTTGTATAAAGGAAGGTACATTAAACGGCTTTTGACATGAAATATGACATTACTGAGACAGTGGTTTGGATAATAAAACTTGTTTGTCTTTTTGTCACGTGTGTGACATACCAAAGTCAATTAAAATTTCTGTTAATTATGTATAGTTCTACAAAATTTGTAAGTTTCACATAATTTTGAAAATTAACTCACGCAAAACTTTAGGCAGTATTTCACAAAAATTAATTAGCTATTTCAATATAAACTAAAGAGCAAAATGGTGTAATATCTCACTTTTTTATCCCAAAATATTAAACACGTTCATTAATGCAAAGGGAGGGTGTTTGTTGAGGTGAACATTACAAAAATCATGCAGGAACCTTGGAAGGATGGTTAAGTGATAATGTAAAGAAATTTGCAATAACATTAAACTTCATTTTTATCAAAAGGTACTTTTTGAGAATGGCCCTAAAACGGTTTTTCTATGGAGTGTGAACTGCGCACTATGATGAGATTGCGATTTATTCCGTATTGACAATACGTGTTTTACAAAATTTGTTTATACCATCCTAGCGTGGGTCTTTTGGAGGAATTCCGTGACCGAGAGAGCAGAGCATCATTTATCAGTGGATGTGGCTTCTAGACTTTAGAAAAGCCTTGGTTGCAAGATTGTATATGAAATTTTCACAAAAATACAGTTCCACATGTACTAATATGACAAATTTTAAATCCGTTGTTTGTCTTGTATCTGCGTTGACTATCTTTAAGCCTGTTTGTTTTCTAATGGTATAATGATTTCAGTTCCAAGACCAAATGCACAAAATGTGGACGTTGGTGACAGTGATAGTGTTGGCATCAGCAGCAGTTAATGCGCAGACAGGTATGTTGAGAGGGCGATGGAAGAAAGACAGGCAGAGAGGGGTTGATACATTTTGTGACCCTGCCCTACCCGCCTCACGACTTTGCGCGGGCTCCCGCTAACTGAGTGAACGGGAGCGATCACTGAAATGGAAGCGATCACGGAAACAGAAACGATCACTGAAACTAAAGCGATAACTGAAACAGTCAATGTCCCGTCTTTCCCGTAGTTCTCATTTTCAACTTCGTAGATTGTGCACTCACAACCCGAATTTAATTTTTCCCTTTTTCTTCCCTTACCCTGTATTCAGACTCAGTATTCTATTTTTTCTCATAACTCCTCTGACATAAATGATAAAGGCAAATTTGCCACCCACTATGTTCCTGCATTATGCTGCTTGTAATACCCGGCGCAATTTTTAAGATATTGGGAAAACTAAGTTTAGAAACATTATAAATAGTCCGGTAAATAGGTCTCATGCACTAGAAAGGCTCTTTTTCCAGTAGGTTTGAATGTGCAGAATTGGTAGAACTGATTGCCAGGATTAATAATTTGTATTAATAATATTTATAATTAAATCATATCAGTTAAAGTAAAGCTGTCGTTTGCTGTCATTTTTGAAGCTTAAGGAGCTTTATTTTGTTGAATCAAAAAGGATTCCAGTTTGTGGTCATAAAAGTGGGCATTCTTGACAGACGGACTCTGTAAAATATTTGAATGTTATACTGCAGAATATGATTGCGTCGTCAAGGCAGGGACGTATAGCGGAAGCTAGCAGACATTTGTAACACATCTGGAATACAAAAGGTATGAGTGGTTAAATATGTAGACAGCATGACAGAAACCTCCGAAACGTGGTGCCGCAAATGGTGCCTTAAGGATGGGGGTTCCATAGAAGAAGATTACACAGGGGTCAATTTTTTAAATAAAATTTTTGGAATAGTTTTGAGTGTCTTAAACGCTTGCTTAGCAACGTATATAGACAACAAGGTCAAGCCTCATTGAATGCAATGGACGCTGACCTTTAGGGCCCCTACATTGGTAACTAGGCATTTAAGACAGTCCCAACTATTCCACATTTTAATCTTATGAGCTCCACCAAAAATTTGTACCATTTTTAAAATCTAAATCAGAGCAACTTCAAATATTTGACCCTTGTACAACTGAAAATTGACCCTTTTTAATGAACCCCAGAATTTAAGTCGTAGATAGTACAAACTATACCTTTTTGGAATCCTTATGGTTAGACGAATAACGTGGTATACATTTCAACATAACTAAATCAATTTCAAAATTTTACCCCTGTGTAATCTTTGCAAGCTTTATCGCGGCACTTAAGAATCACTTTCAGCGGTCTCTGTCAGGCTGCCTACATATTTAATCACTCAAACCGTTTATATTCGAGATTTGTTCCAAATGTCTGCTAGCTCCCAGGCTATGGTTACCACTGAAATAATTTGAGCTATGTTACAACACAGTTGTCTCTGAGCGGAGGGTATATAATTATGTAAACATGTTTTTTTTTTCTTCAAATTGCAGCGTGTGATGACCTGCAAGTTGTAGGTTGGCCTTGTGCTGCCTACACGTCGTCCGACCCCAATGGTTGGACAGTTATTTTTTCTGGTAAAGTCATACCATGCAATGGAGTAGTCAGTCAGTGGAGCTATTGGGCCTTGGCGTCGCAACCTTTCAGGGCCATAGTGTTTAGACCAACTTCACAGGCAACCCAATTCGAGGTGGTTGGAATCAATGAAATCCCGGCCGGGCCAATTAACCAAGCTGTTATCTACACCATACCCAAAGATCAGCGCATAGAAGTTCGTGAGGGTGACGTGATCGGACTTGGATGGAGTGACAGCAGTCCGCAAACAACCTGGGCTGTTGGTGGAGATGGGGCTGCAGAAGTTCGTTGGTATCGCGATAGCGACCCAAGTGACTTACAAATTGGAGATACAGCTACTACTACAGGTGCTCAAGATCGGTCTTGGTCCTTCTTCGCTTTGGTGACTCATCTGAAGGTTAGTCATAGACGATCAAGAGTTATAACAGGGCTGATCCAGGATTTGAAAAACTTCAAAATTACCGGGGGGCTGAAAGGCTGAAACTTGTCCAAAAGCTTCAAAATGGGCTGATTTTGTCACGATTTTTTTGCAGAATTACGGGAGGCGCGCGTTCCCCTCCGCCCCTCCTCCGCCCCTGGGCCGCCGCCTGATAAAGCTATAATGAAATTTACTCGTTGGTATAAGATTAAACTCACTCAAAGTTAAGATTTTTCCCACCAGAGAGCTAAATTGAATGTAGCACTATGTTATGACTCCTCCTTGATCACTCTTATGAGAAGCATGAGAAAGACGCCTTCTTGATCATACCGATCTGCGACGCGAGTCACGTCTCTGACGCAATAACAGTTACGAGCTCCGGAAATTTGTGGCGGCCCTGGTCCCGGTTGAGATCAAATTTTGATTGCTCCTGATGTAAATGGATTCCTCTACGTCCCTCCGGAAAATATTCATGTTCAGCATTTTGACCTAAAAAAATGGATTACCCTTTATCGTTATTTAAGCATACAAAATAGCGATTGCCTGATGCAACATGCCGTCTAAATCAACTACAATCCATTTACGCTATAGTAGAACGAATTTAAAAGGATTCTTGCTTCCTATCAGAATTATCACACTTCTGATATATTGTAAAGTTACAGGAGATTTTTTTTAGGATACGAATTTCTCTCAAATTTCACTGGATCGGTTGTAGACCACCTACCGAGAACGTTTCGAAGGTTTATTGGACAAACAGGTGCAAAAGAAAACCGCAAACCTTGTTTTTGAACTTGTCTGCTATCGTAATCGTTCCCCATAGAAAACATGCTTTGACTTTCGTCGTGCACGACAGAAACTACTAATCATCAATTATTACATAAAGACGGCGTATTCGCTTATTCACGTCAGGTGTTCCTCTAATACATTGGTAACATTCCAAATATTGTAAAAAACAGGGGTTCGAGAAAAATTGGGGGCGCTTCTTCTGGAATCTCCTCATGTCTCATTAAAATGTTATATTTGAAAAATGGAATGAAAAAGGAAGAATGCAAACAAACGGAGCTGAGGGAACGTGAATAATTAGTAAAGGTGCAACGAGAATTTTCAAATAAAGGTTGTCTCCTAAAAAAATTGAAGTTTTATCAAAAATCCCCGTCTGAAAAGATTAAGCCGATAGCTTTTTTATTTGGTACAAACATTGTGAACTTTCTAATTCCTATAGGAACAAATATGAAATCCAGCCTACAGACAGCCAGCCAAGTATCATAAATGTGTTCAAAAAATATGTGGGCATTTTTGTTTAGCCAGCTGGCACCCATGTCCAGACCAACCTGCTCATTGGTATAGTTTCCATAGAGTTGTTGCCAAAAATACAATTTAATATTTTTTGGCCTTTTTTGGGGCCAAAAAAGATGATTTTTGGCCAAAAATATGATGTTTGAGTTTTGATGTATTTGTATCTTCAAAACAACTTTATGCAGAAAGATTACCACTTTTAAGTAATTTGGGACTATAATTTACGTCTTAAAATAACACTTAAAAAGATTTAAATAAAGAAAATAAAAGCATTCAGAGCATTTAAGGTCAATTTTTCTAAAAATATTGTTTATTTTAACTATGATGCCATAACATGTTTAAAGTAAGCACAAAAGCATCAAAAACATTAACACAGTTCTGTTGACCTAAAGTTGGAATGCTTTTACTTTTAAGTAAGAAATTACAGTAGTGTTAACTTTACAAGGGGCAATCTAATAGTTTTACAATGATTGCTGTATCATCGGATGAACATCCCATAGTGTTTTGGTCCGAAAATTGGATTATCTGATTTCACTGTATTTGTTAACTAAAGGAATGTAGTTTTAGACTAAAATCAGTTTAAGCAATCTTGGCTAATATTTTAGTCGTAATAATTCACATTCAATGTAGTAAAAAACCAAGTAATAAAGCTTTCCAGAGCAATTAAGGTCATTTTCTCACAACCTAACGTAATATTTTGAACCAATGATTTACAAAAATGTTTAAGTAATCACAAAAAAATCATCAAAAACATGTTAAAAACTGTTTTTGACTGACCTAAAATATAATGCTGTCACTCTTTATTAGAAATAACAGTCTACATATTTCCCATATTGGCCCCTCAACAGCATTTATTTGATTTTGCTACATCCCATTGTATTCACTGACTCGTTTCTAATTAATTATTCAAAAACACAAAAACACAAACAGACAAAAATACAAAATTCCAAGACTTTGTCTTTGTGTTCCTAACAGTGGTATCATTTCGAACATACTAATCATTGCAAAAATTTTACCCCCTGTGTACTCTTTGCAAGCTTATCGCGGCACTTAGAATCACTTTCATCCCAATCTTTCAGCGGTCCTCTGTCGGCTGCCAACATATTTATCACCAAACGTTTTATTATTCGAGATTTGTTCCCATGTCTGCTAGCTCCCAGCTATAGGTTACCACTGAAATATTTTGAGGCTATGTTACAACACAGTTGTCTCTGAGCGGGCGGAGGGTATATAATTCATTAAACATTTACATAAAAAGTTTTTTTCTTCAAATTGCATGCAAGCGTGTGATGACCTGCAAGTTGTAGGTTGGCCTTGGTTGTCCCTGCCTACACTCGTCCGACCTCCAATGTTGGACAGTTATTTTTTCTGGTAAAGTCATACATGCCATGGAGTAGTCATTCAGTGGAGGCTATTGGTCCTTGGCGGTGCAACCTTCCGGGCCATAGTGTTTTAGACCAACTTCACAGGCAACCCAATTTCGAAGGTGGTTGGAATCAATGAAATCCCGGCCGGGCCAATTTAACCAAGCTGGTTTATCTCACACTCTACCCAAGAGATCAGCGCATAGAAGTTCGTGAGGGTGACGTGAATCGGACTTGGCTGAGTGACAGCAGTCCGCAAACAACCTGGGCTGTTGGTGGAGATGGGGCTAGCAGATTTCGTTTGGTATCCCAGGCGATAGCGCCCCAATTGACTTACATGAGATACAGCTACTACTACAGGTGCTGCAGACGGTCTTGGTCCCTCTTCTTCGCTTTGGGTGACTCCCTCTGAAGGTTAGTTCAATGAAGCGATTCCAGAGTTGATAAACATGGGCTGATCACAGGATTTGAAAAACGTCAAAAATTACCTGGGGGGGGCTGAAAGGCTGAACTTGTCCAAAAGCTTCAAAAATGGGCTGTTTTGCAAGATTTTGCAGATTACCGGGAGGCGCGCGGCCCCCGCGCCCCCCTCCGCCCCCTCTGCCTGGATCCGCGCCTGATAAGCTATAATGATACCGTTGGTATAAGATTACACTCCACTCAACGTTAAATTTTTCCCACCAGAGAGCTAAATGAATGTCCTATGTTATGGACTTGACTCCCCTTGATCACTCTTATTAGAAGCATGAAGAAAGACCCTTTCTTTAATCATACCGATCTGCGACGCGAGTCACGTCTCTGACGCAATAACCATTACGAGAGCTCCGGAAATTTTTTGTGGCGCCCTGGTCCCCCCGTTGAGATCATTGATTGCTCCTGATGTAAATGGTTCCTCTACGGTCCCTCCGGAAAATATTCATGTTCCCGCATTTTACCTAAAAAAATGGATGACCCTTTATCGTTATTTAAAGCATATACCAAAATACAGAAACCAGTAATCCCACAGCATTTCGGGTGTCTGTTGTACGCAGCACATGAAATGTGGCATAATTTGCCATGCTACTACCACTCTACCACACTATTTGAGTAGAAAATATTCCGATTTTTCTTTCAAAGACAGAGAACCATTCACAAGTGGCATTGACTTCGCATTGACTCAAGTGCGGTGAACCTCCCGCTGGTTGTTTATTGCCCCTTCAAATGGCCGCCTTGGGGGGATTTAAAAAATCGCCGACTAGTCATTCACGGGCGAGCGCTATCCATGTATAGAGGTCAATGGAGGAACACGTTAGTGCACCTCTGACCCATTCTAGGTTGTAATTGGTCGTAATTTTCAAAGAAGAATAGCCTAAATCACCCCTAAACCAAACCTGGAACAGACCTCAGTTTTACCTTGACGTGGTCCATGACCTTTAACATCTCTCCATATGAGTAACCCCCTATACACACCCATACACACATACATAGGACATGCGGCACCCATCGGGATTCTCACCCTCTGCTTTTCAAGCCGTAAAAAAGACATATTGTCCCGAATGTAAATATGCATAATGCAGCTATCGATTTTCCCATGGTATAACTCATAGCTCCCGGCGTCTCAGGAAAGTGTTAAGGTCTTCAGAACTCTTTAATCAATTATAGATTGTATAATTTCTTGTTTTAAATATCCCCAGGGGCGGATCATGGGCTAGCCCCCTATTTTTTGTCAATCATATGATGCATATGGCACCGGGCGCGACGCTGTTGTAAATTGTTAACCTCCCCCCCCCCCCCCGACCATTTCAGAATTTTCGATCCGAGTGAAAAAATTTACGGTCTACCGGGGAGCGGGCGAGCCCGAAATAATTGGCAGGAGCCATTTTGAATTACTCTAAATAGCTATTTATAAAATGATTTTAGATGCTGTATTGCAAAATGACCCGCCCCCTGTTAACAACATCTCAAGGTAATTTGCAGACCATCCTGGTTTCAAATGCTCCATGGGCAAAGTTTCCAAATTGATTATCTAAATCTGAACACTTTTCCAAATTGTATTGATTGTTTTTAACCCCCTATTCTATTCTACTAGCTAATTAATGCGATATTAGCAACCATTAAAAAGCACCCCCCCCTCCCTCGTGTTTATCCACCCTCGGTTAATTTGCATACACCCTGATTTCAATGCGCTAAACAATTTTCCTTCCCCCACTCTTTTGAGACCATTTGCCCTAAGAAAGCTTTATACGCAATTTTATCCGTCTATGACTTCTAAAAATACAGTCAGTAAACTTGCGTCCATCCCCTGGCAAGATGGCAGTCTGGACTACTAATTACCTTTAACCTATCAGACCCTTTGACAATCATCTCACACATGAAGGAAACCCCTATTGCAACCTTAACCCGCAAGTCTGGTTGAAATCGACCTAACTTTTCGAAGGAGATGCGCAAACGAAACCTAACCAAACCTAACCAACTGAACACACAATACCACTACATCCATACAGACATTTCGCACCCCTCGCAATATCCCCCTCTGCTTTTCACGCCAGGGGGGGGGGATAAAACAAGGAATTTGCCATTTTTACATGAATTGTGCCATTTTTGAGATCATTAAGTTTGACTTTAGGATGATGAACAGAACCTCTTGAGGATAAGATTTAGTATTTATATCCTATTTTGATATAATTCAGCTTTCTTTAACTCAAATTAACTCAGAAACTCAACTATTTTAATCATGAACGGCGCGGCGGCCTTTGGATCTGCTGAGAGGGTTCCTTGTGCTAAATTCAATTGGGGGATATACAGTCAGGAAGCCCATACCAAAAATGGCGCTTTTGTCAACCCGGTCAACATAATCCCTAAATTGATTCCTAAGCCAACCCCACTATATACCATATCAATAACAGTATAGGCACATTGCATGCACAGGGCTTGGCTTCAACACCTTGAATTTCTTTCCGTAGGCGACCTCACTGCAAAACTGCACCGCAACAGTGCCATATTGTTTGTGTGATGCGAGAAGGTTGTAAGTGCAGTTAAATACTGTCCCGGTATACATCTTCTGCCAGCTATCCTGTGTTACGATAACTCATTTTAATCTTTTTCTTTCTTGGCTTTGAAATGGTTCTTTAGGTGAATAAGAGCCACTCACCAATGACTTGCACAATAGTACGTTTGGATGGGAATTTCTGACATGGCATCTATTACACTTACATATCTTCTTAGCACAGCACAACGATATGGAATTCTTTTTTCTTTCGGCACTGATTTAAAAAACAGATCCACGCATTAGTCTTCATTCTTTTTCAGTTCATTCATCTGTCCAAGGTGTTTTCCCCTCCTCCCTACAATTATAGCCCATGAATATACTTTCCAGTCACAGTAGCGATTTTGTGGTCAACACCAATTTTGCACTCAAGATCAAGTGATTAAACACCTCAGCATAAGCCATAAAGCATCACTCACTTGCGGCGACTGAAAGTATATCCTGGGCTTCAGAAGACAGTCTTGTTTTGTTTATTACATAAATCTTAATACTATCTCAAAAATTTGTTTTGCTATTAGAACATATATCACAACTGACCACGTTCAAAATTAAATTAGTTTTTCTACCCCTTCAGAATCTTACAAGCCCTTTATTGACCCCTACACACATTTAAAAGTGGCTTGCAGATGAGCGCCCCAGGACAAATATTTTTATATGTTGCCTGTGTATAGGATTTACAAGCAGTTGAACGTGACACGGTTTGTTATCAAACAAACCCCCCAAATTTTATTTTCGTATTGGACAGAGCAAGGTTACAATCCACACACGCTCACATGTAGCTTCTCCGAAATTCTTTCCATTTACACTTGAACAGCAAAGTTAAGCCGGATGATATGACGCCACCTAGTTGTTAATGGATATAAGACTTGAGTGTATGACTTCACAATAAGCCAACTCATTCTTCAAACCATTATTCAATTACCTGAGTAATACTGCAGGGGGAAGCCAATACTAACTAACCTGAGTGAGCCCTAAAACTTCCAGGGGTCATTGGCTTCTAAGACACTTCTTATCATATCACACACACATCCTTCTTTCAAACCTAATACCATTCACCTTATAAATCACTACTGGCAAGAAGCCAATACTAACCTGAGTGAGCTTAATACGACTACTTCCAGTAGATGTCGTTGGCTTCTACAGAACACCTCTTATCATGCCACATCCTTTGTCAGCCAATACATTACCGTGAGAAATACTGCAGTAAGCCAACACTACCTGAAGTGAGCCTATACTACTTCCAGGAGGCCGCTGGCTTCCTTCTGAGACACCTCTTATCATACCACAACCTTCTTCACTAATACAATTACTGATAATACTGCAAGAACGCCAATACTATACTATTTATCACAAAAGACCTTTTACAAGAGTACCGCCGCGCCATCCAAAGGGGCCGGGCTTAGCAGTAGAAATCGAACGATCACATTTACTCGCATCACGCTTAAAGTACGCTTATCTTGTAAAGGGTACTTGACAAAGAGTATAAACCTGAGTGAGCTAATACGGTCAGCACAAGTAGCCAATCTACCGAGTTGAAGCCTAATCACTTCCATGCAGGTCGTTGCTTAATGGCTTCTAAACAAAACCCCTCCTTATCAAACCACAAAAACTTCTTCACTAATACAATTACTGCTTAAATACTGAAGAATGCCAATACGAACCTGATGAGCCTAATACCCGGAGCTGTTTGCTCCATACAGCTCTTTCTTACAATATCACATTCATTCTTCACCAATACAATTACCTGATAAATTCTGCAAGGTGCCAAGCTAACCAATACTAAATACTAACCTGAGTGAGCCTAGTACGTCCAGGAGGTCGTTGGCATTCTAAGCACCTCTTATCATTCATTCTTCAACAGTACAATTACCTGACCAATACTGCATGGAACGTCATAACTCAACCTGAGGCGCCTAATATATCCAGGAGGTCGGTGCCTTCTAAGACACCCTCTTATCATATCCACACATACTTTTCTCACTCATCAATTAGAGCCCTGATTAATACTGCAAGAACTCCAATACTAACCTGAGTGGAGCCTACTACTTCCCAGGAGGGTCATTGGCTTCAAGACACCCTTATCATTCACAGTCCTTCTTCACCATGAAATTACCTGATACATACTGCAACGACGCCAATACTAACCTGAGTGAGCCTAGTACG
>JAMKCH010026595.1:0-44328 GCA_023653785.1 Ophioderma brevispina
GCGCCCACCCACCTTGGCGGAATTTGCTAATTTGGGCATTGGGGAAATTTCCAAGACTGTAATTTTGGGAACTGTACGCGCATTTACTATGGCAGGTCTGTCGCGTGACATTACAAACAGCTCTTAAACCTTCGCTCAAAGATCTTAGTAAGATCATGATAATTTAAGAAAAAAAATGAGTCCAAAATCCGTACTGTTAGGGATTAACCTCGCTGCAAAAAAAGTGCCAATTTCCAATAACCGGTCATTTAGATTTATAAGTATGACTAGAGATTTCGAAATATTATTTTTTTGTGAATATGAAAAATAGTCAAACTAGATAGAAACTTAAAGATAGCAACCTAAAATGCACAATTCCGACATTTGAGATGGAATGGATTTTCGTTTTGATACAGTAAACATTTAGTGTAGTATGACGTCCCATAGGATACTGTGTTTATAACACAAATTACGGATCAGGATTTTAAACAAAGTTGTGATTTCTATATGAAGGGAATTCGATTTAAGCAGTAGCAATTTTCACACAGTGATTTGTATATGACAAGCATTATGTAATGCAAAAAATAACCCTGATGTTTTTTTTGGAATTGGGGGCGCTCTCCTCAGGAAGGAAAAATCTCTGAGTCGGCCTTTAAAGATAGTTCAAGTCTGTGTGTGACAGTTCGATATGCGTAAGAGCGCCATCCTACCGCCAAAGTCTTTGATAAGACTACACAAAACAATTTCTTCATGGGGAGTACCTGTGAAGTAGCTGTTAAGTAGCACGGAGTACCCACCACATGGTACCACACCGCCGGCCGCCAAAAGTGGGGGTATCATCCACCTAGTTCACACACAGTAGCCGAACACTAGTCACCCCTTGCTGGAGTACCTGTGTGGGTACATCCATGCAAATGAGCTTTAGCTTTGATAGTTAGTAATTTTATCCATGATTTACATTTGGTCACATATGTTTTATGATTGTTAACAAAATGTCACATATAGGGGTTTTTGGCGACGCTCAACTCAAATCGACCGTTACTAAGTTTGAAAATGATCAGAAAGGCGTAACAACAAGGAAGTTGGCGCCCTCTATGGTCCAAGTGCTGCCTACTAGGGCAGCGGTAGAGAGTACCTTGTGAGTACTTCCCCTGGAGTAGCTGCAAGTACTCCACTACTGTGGCTTAAATGGGTCCTGCATGACCTAGCAGGCAACTGCAGAGTATATAATATGATGGGTACTGCTAAGTAAACATAGTTGCTATCCACCCAGTGGTTTGTGTACTTGCAAGTACTTCGTTTTGTATGGTACTGCATCAATAATACCTCAAGGGGGTACCCTTGGATTATGAGCTAAGATTTTTTAAAAAAAAAACACAATGGAGTAAGCCTAAGCTCTGGGTTACAAACACCGTGAGTATGAGCTTGCTGTGTAGCACTCGGGTTCGCCGAAGTTTTAGTTAGCTTAGTGGGCATATCCCTTCCCCCCCCCCCCCATAACCTGACTGGTGCACCCTACACTGTAAATACATGTATTACTACTACAATTACCGTGCTTGTCATTTGGCATGGCCATGGTGACAGCACGCATCTATCACTTTGTTTTGTAATTTTTCATTCACAAATTCTTCGTGATTAGCTATTCGATGATCTTCAAATTCAACCCCAGCATGTGCAAACAGCAGTCGTGGTAGCTCAGCGAACCCTTGCTATTGGGAAATAAATAACTATATTGTGGCATTTTGACAACCAATCTCATGATTCAGCTTCTACGAACCGAAACATGCAAATCGTGCAAGTGAAGGTTTGTGTTTGGCCCAGTTTCAACAGTACATTGTGTGCCCGCACGCACGAACACGTTACATGTAACGTACAGAGGGCAACGCACGTACACAAGCACTGTGAGTAAAAGTATGGACAAAAACATGTTTAGCCTATGTTTAAGACCTAAACCATGGCTAAACGATTGGCGCCGCCGTTTTCCTCCCTCGCCTTTCACCAATGAGTTCCCGGTTTCGATTCCCGGCCGGGGCTCGTTCTCGGCGGCTTTTAATATGTGAATTTGGGGGTTCTCGATCCATACTCGGTCCCGCAGGTTTTCTCACGGGTACATCCCTGTTCCTCCTGCTTCTAAACTCAGAGCTTCTTGGCATAATATCTGTTCTGGTATATGATTCTCTGATTGCTGAGCGCCTTTCAATGGCTGCCGCACAGAGCCTTGAGCACGATTTTCTTCGTGGATCTGTCGCGCGTTAAAATACTAATTATTTTAAGTTATTATGTTTTAGGATTTATACATAGTTTCCTAATGTTTTAAAGGGGGATGGTTCCGATGTAAATATATAAAGTTTTTTCATCTTGATAGAATGGCCTTCGCCCAAAAACCCCACTGTGAAATTCCGCGTCCGATATTCAGATCCGTTTTGATGTGTCAGCTAGAAACGTGATTTTGTGAGCCCCATAGACTACTGTGTAAAACTAATATTGGGATCAAAAGGGAGTACAACTCCCAACCAATAATCATTTAGCCCTAAGATTTACAGGGTTAAATGAGAAAAAAGTTCTTTCTTCTGATAACCCAAAAATTTGGACACTTCCTGTAAACTCTGAGCTTCTTGTCTGGGGACTAGCTATTAGCGATCGGCCAGGACCTTTAAATTCGAAACATGTTTAGGATTAAACATGAATCAAAACTGTTTTTATAATCGCTATATTGCTCAAGATTTTTGTTTTCATTTGTTTTATGCAGGTGTCCCTCTTTCAAGGACAAATTGTTCATTATGGACGCACCATTAGATAGCCAGGGGCTAGGGAGTTTGGGGTCTTGTTTTTTTTTTATTTTACTCTCCCACCGTCAGCAATTTGTTTTCCTTCCCTCATGATCATTTTTCATTTCTCTGGCCTGGTGTAAATCCATTTTTACACTTGTTTTCGCACCCAACTTGGTCATTTGTCAGGGAATTTGTGTAAACGAAGTAACAAAAAGTCATTTTTTCACCTGTATCTCATTATCTCATTTTTTCCTTGTCTTTTCATGAAGTAAGGATGATAAAATTATAAACCGTGCATTGGTATCATTACATTTTAAAATGATACAGCTTGGAAGCTGAATCTAGCAATGAAATGTGCATAGATTTAGTTTTGTTGTTCAATTAAGCGTCAAGTAAACATGATATGTGTTGGTCTGCGTGCCCTTTCATGGCAAAGCAGCAGTATTAAAACGACCAATGCTTGCATATTTTACAAGACTGAGTAAAAGCAGTGTGCCCCGTACCAAGGCAGTCGAAGCCGAGGGGGACAATTTGCAAGCGTTCGTCCCGCAGAGGGGGGGGGCAAAATTCTTGAATCGTCCCGGCAATTTTGCTCCAATTAAGGTCTGAATTTGACAAATCGCGCGTAGCGCGCTAAATTTGACGAATTTACGTTATTTACGCCCAATTTAGGCTTGAAATGGGTGAAATTCCAAGAAAAGGGGTAGAACTTGCATATTTTGGTCCATATCGTCCGCTTTTTCGAGCCAGAGGGGGCAACTTCCCCCCCCCCCCCCCCCTCCCCCCGGTCCCCCCCCCTCCCCCGTCGTACGCCACTGGTAAAGGGTTTGAACTTGTTTTATTTCCACATTTTCCTGAGAGTTATTCCGTATACCCACATGGTAGGGCATTGACCTACAAGTATCTGTTTAAAGTTACTTCATCAAACATAATTGAAAGATGGTGATTTATTCCAAGATTCATATCTTTTTCTATTCAAATTGAGAACACTAATTATGTAGGTCGGCAGGTCAAGTAATGTTTACTGCTATAGAAGTAACCAGCATTCAATCATGTAATTTATCAAAGGATATTCAGTGATTGTGTAAATAATACTTCTTTGTTGCACTTTCTTTGAACCATAAGATACATTTCTTCCGAAAATTCCCGTCAATGTAAACTTTGACTGAATAATGTGAAAAACTGTTGGTTCCGTACATTGGCAAATATATCAATCTCTTGATATCCCTTGATAATACTGAACTATCATCCGATCGCAATATTAATGGTTGTAGGTGTAATACAATTTAACGGCCTGGAATTCCATTTTCTAAAATGCTTATTTAAGAGATGTATTCAGCTTACTACAACCACTGATGGATTTAAATAGTAGTTGAAAATGGCTTTTCCAATTTTTTGTTCTTGTTTGCAATCTTAATGTTTGCACAGAATTCTAAGAAAGAAATGAATAAAACTGAAATGTCCTGATTACAGTATATAGATTTCACTTTGTATTCACTTTTTCTACAGTATATGATAGCGATAGTCTACACAAATGCTCTCTTTGCACATTAAATGCCGCTATATAAAATAGTGTCAATAGATGTCAAAGTTTATTTTCGTTGGATTTCACTTGTTTTGACCATTTAAATTGTTAAAACGTTTATCTTCTGTTGGGTATTTGTCTAAACAACTTGGCTGGAGTCTTCAATGGTTAACACTTAAGTGCCCAAGCTCAAGAACTTCCGTTAGTGCCAAGGGAGGTGGGGGGGGGGGGTGGTTTTCCCCTAGGGCCCAACCCAGATACCACTTTCCCATGGGATTGGGGGGTCCTAAGAACCACATACCCCAATAAAAATGAAAATCCGAACTTTACCTATGACCTATGCATTTGAAATTTTCGCTCTCCGAAAAAAGAGTGGTTCGCACATTCCATCCTCAGCACCTCCATATAAGGTTTTGAACCAAAATAATTTCATTATAGCTACTCTAGAATAACAATTGAAATAAGCGTGCAAATATTAGCCAAATTTATACCATCTTGTATTTTTCTTCAGGAATCTCAAATCCACCTGGTTTTCCCATAGACTTACACATTACGAGCACGTCTGATAAAATTAAAATTGATGCTATCAGCATATAACAGAATTATTTGATTTAAGTGTTAATTAAGTATTAATTAATTACCTACCTTCTTAAGGTATATATATCTAAGCAAATAAATCCACGATTTAATTACTTTCATTTTTTTTAATTAGTAAAATATCTTATTAGAAATAACCTAATTATTCTAATGAAGCCATGGGCAGATTTAATTTTTTTTAGTATCAGGAGAAAGCGTATTCATAATCAGACAATTACCAAAAAAAAAAATGGTTAATCTTTTTTTGGTACAAATCGTCTGGGTAAATACCTGTTTTAAGATAGTAAGTGTGTATGAAAACAAAGGTCGTAAGCGCATCATTAACAAATGCGGATGCAAAATAATGACAGGCCAAGAAAAAGATTGTCTCATCTAACTTCCTCCCGCTCGTATTAGACTATGGGGCATGTCGTTCTGATTCTTTTTGTTTTGTTGTCGTCATCGAGGGGCGAGGGAAACCAGTGTAAATTCATTAAATTATCAAATAATATAACTGGCTGTTTCCGCAATAAACCTGGCACATTTTCTTGAAATTAATAAAATGTCCTACTTCAGTTTATTTCCCCAATATCAGTGACCAATGGCTACACTAGACTTAAGCAATGGAGCTAAAGATTATTCATTTACCGGTCCGCTATGCGGTGGAGAAAAGATTTTATACCTGGACGATATACTATACTTCCTGGACGATCTACCTATTGTTCCATTGTTCCTAATGGGCATTATCTTTAATCCGTTTCCTTAACACACAATGGGTGATTGAGATCATCTTTCGAGCCCCCTACCCGATCTAATTAAACAGGTAACCGTGCAGAGTTGTTCGTCATAGCCTACACACTAATGGTTAAAGTGCACTGTTTTTGAATAGTTTGTTTTCCTATGTTTTTATTAACAAGGAACTTATTAAACCAAAAGGGTGGAATTTTTGTTGAGTGATGTTTACTTCACTTTTTGAGTGGAATTCACTTCCTCTTTGATTCATTCCTTTCTTTATTTATTGCTTTATTCCTTCTCTATTTCTTTTCTTTAGTTCTGTAACACTTATGTAGGATGTGTCCTGCCAAAATGAGAGTAGCAAATCTTATGTTTAACCCGATAATAAATGGTCTTGAAAACTCCTTCAAGCAGCCTCAAAGTCACTCACTATAGTCCGTAGAAAATGAAATCCCCAGTCCTCTATAAACACGAAATCTTTAATGAAGTTTAACCTTTTGGTACTCCCTATTGACAGCCGCGAAAACATTACAAACTTACAGTGTGGATAACTTAATTAAATATTTATGTTTTTACTGTGTGATTCCCGTGGATTCACACCAGTAATAACGTGAGAACAGTAAGGCCACAGCCCCCCACTGCAAGTTAGGCGTTTTTTTTTTTGGTTACCCTCGCCTAAGTATACCCTTAAAACTGAAGAGAAATTGCGAGACCTGGTTGCTATCATGTTGCTATCAATATAAGTATAAAATCTGTAGGAATATCAAAAAAGGTTGTCATTGATGATGTTATTTGATCCGACAAACCAATTTTCACCGTATTCCTTACAAGGGAACACCTGACTGAAAAGTGCTCTGACCTCCAGGGTCCGCCCACGGTGCATGCTAGTCTTCACGGTCCAGTATCTCGAAAATATTGGGGAGAACTAACCTAATTTCTAATGATTGAGTTGGGAGATATGACGACCTTCAAGCAGAATGTTAGCTTTAAGGTCTGCGATGTTCCATTCAGGAAAAAATACTTTTTCATCTCGCCATTTTGTACAGGAACGATGGGACCAGGATTTCGTGGTGTGAACTATAGCGGCAGGTGCAGCAGACTTGTATTGTGGGTACGGATCATGGGTACGGGAATGTACGGGTCCGATACCATGGGTCCGGGTACGGGTACGGTCCGAGACCGTGGGTACGGGTACGGTCCGGGTCCAGACCACGGGTACGGGTATGGGTACGGGTCCAACTTGTGAAAAAGTCATGGTAATGGGTACGGGTACGTCCAAGCCCATGGGTACGGTCCAGCCATGGTACGTGTATGGGTACGGGTCCCGCTTAGGACAAACCCATGGTTACGGGTAAAGTGTTTCATGGGTATGGGTACGAGTCTTGGGGTACGGGTACAGACCTTTGAGTAAATTAACCTGGTACATATAAGTGCAAGAGTTCCAAAACTTAAGACACTATCCATTGGATCCACCTGAAGAGTCATATTGATTGAAATTTGCAGGAATAGCGATAATAATGAAGGGTAAGTCTATGGAATCCTTATAATAATTTTTAGCAACTGAAAAGTGCAGAAAGGAAGAAAATCATTACTTTTCAATGTAATGTCACTATCCATTATTGTTGCATACTGTACCGAGTGTCCCCTATGGGTAAGTTCATTTCATTCAATATTTTGGGTGGGAGAGTTAATGGCTCGAACAGTGTCAAATTAATTGTTGAAACACTAAGGCATACTTGGTGCATAGTACTGCATATTGCATACTATAAAATCCAGGTGTATCTGTATAATTATGTGACAAACTGTAGATAGACTGTAAAATAGTTTGGGATTATAACTTAAGGTGCAGCAAGATATACATATTTTGATTTTTGTGTATTGGGCTACAGAAGTGTAGTATCAAAGGTGAAAAGTGAAAGACAAAGGTAAATTAGAGTTTTACTTAATTATTTTATATAAAACATTTCTATTTGCTTCAAATCACAAAATTTGTTTTTTCTTTTTTTTTGTACCAAAGAACTAATTCTCCGGCTTAAGTCCTTCCAGATGGTGGAGCTTAACATGTCCGGGTTCAAACATATTTTGTTAGAGAGATACCCGGTGTGTAAAATCCCTTGTTGCACCTTTAAAACATTACAAAGTAAAAACACAATAAACTCATTTAATAATCCATTAAAACAAAGAATACCGGCCAGTTATTTTTTTTGTTTGTTTTTTTTTTTAAATTTTACATCATCGGTCCAGGTAAGACGTTAAGGGCAACAACACTATGGAAATGGTATGTTGACAAGACCATGGGATATGGATAGTCGTGCTGAGCATGACTCCTCCATATGTCAATTATCTAATGCCATTAACTTCATCATGGAGGAGTCTGCCAAAATAGAGGGGGTGTGTAACGCTATGACAAAATTTTGTCTCGTCTTCTCCAATAATTTCACGCTTATGCGAATAAATATTACCCGATTCCACCTTGAAGGTATTCCTTAGAGTTTAGCAACAACGGATAGTCGTAATATCTTCATCAACTTTTTATGAAGTTAAATTTAATGAAATTTCAAGACTTGTACTTAAGATTCTGACTGGTGACTAATTCCTGATTTTGTATTGCCCAGGTCTTATTGATTAAATCTTTAGCTTGTATTTAAATTGGTATTACTGTGCTAAAGGGTAGAAGAGTGTTGTTAGCGAAAGCACCTGTTTTATAAGACAATTGGAGTGACGTGTTGTACAGGGGTCGAAATTTGAAGGCTTCACAATAATGTCCATCAGCTGATACACATCGTTTTTGGGACTCACATTCGACTGTAACAATGCATACTGTGAAAGAAACTTCATGTGAAAGTCCCAATTATTGGGACTAGGTATTGGACGGATACAGGTCTGATACCATGGTATCGGTACGTTCCGAAACCGTGGTATGGGTATGGGCAAACCATGGGTATGGGTACGGGTCCAAGACCTTGGGTACGGGTACGAGTACTGGTCCGAGACCATGGGTACGTGTGCGGGTCCGGGTCCAAGACCATGGGTACAGGTACGAGTACGGGTCCGAGACCAGGGTACGGTTACGGGTCCCGGGTCCAGCATGTGATGAAGTTATGGGTAACGGGTACGGGTATGGTTCCGAGACTATGGGTATGGGTACGGGTTACGGGTAACGCAATTTTGTACCCTGGTATGGGTACGGGTACGGGGGTAATGGGTACGGTCTACAAGTCTGGTGTGAATAGAACTAGCGAAAATAATTTGTTGACCCCACCTTACCCTCGGTAAGTAAATTTGATCTGTCAACATTGTTTTCCAAAACAACAGTGTACTACGCAGCCCCCTGGCCTAGTGTTTGTTTGTTCAGAGCGGGGGGGGGGGGGTGTTCAGCGCATGAGCACTGCCCTCCGAGAGGCAAGGCCAGGTAAGTGTTGAATGGAGCTGTAAAACACGCTAGGCTGGCGGAGGGTTATGAAGCGAATGTAAAATGACCGAGTTAAAGGTGGCCAAATTCAGGCAGTCTGCTGGCTTGTGCAATGTTTTGGTTTGCCGATTAAATAGGCCACGGTATATGGATAAAAGAGAGGCCATGAACAACTTTTGTGATGTACATTCTGGGTTTTACCAATGATGGTGGCTCTTCTTTTTCTCCGTAAAGTGAAGCTATTTTGATACATGTTAAATTGAAAGTGTTATCAGCTATAATCAGGCCTTTGGTGTGACATTCTTACAAGCCCCCCCCGAGTAAACCCGCTCCCCGAGTAAGCCCCTCCCTTCACTTCTCAAAGGCCAAGCACTATAAGGAGCAAAGAGTAAGTTATTTTTTTTCTGATATATGCTTTAAAGCAATTGGAAAACAGAAGTGTTTTTTTTGTGAGTCCTATCTAAGAAATTCTCATAGATAGCAGAATATGATATTTTAGGACAATACTATTTGGTTGCTCACGTAATGAAAAAAAATAAATTATTCCCATGAATGATCACAACATGTGAAGGGGTTTTCAAATAGACAAGAATGCATTAATTTTAAAATCTGAGGTCTCAATAGCGCAGTGTGAAGAGACTAGCAAAATAATTTGTGACCCCACCTGACCTCGGTAGTAAATTTGATCTTGTCAACTTAACTGTTTTTCAAAACACCAGTGATACTAAAGCAGGCCCCCCTGGCCTAGTGTTGTTTGGTGCTGAGCGGGGGGGGGGGGGTGTTTCGCGCAGAGAACTGCTCGACAGGCAAGGCAAGGGTAAGTGTGAATGGAGCTGTTAAAACACTCTAGGCTGGCGGAGGTTTTATGAAGCACATGTAAAATGACGAGTCTAAGGTGCAAAATTCAGCAGTCTGTCTTGTGCAAATGTTTTGGCCGAGTAAAATAGCCACGGTATATGATATGGGATAAAAGATAGTCATGACAACTTTTGTGATGGACATGCCGGGTTTTACCATGATGACGGCTCTTCTTTTATCCGGAAATGAAAGCTATTTTATCATGTTAAATTTAAAGTGGTTTATCATCTATATAGCCTTTGGTGTGACATTCTTACCAGCACCCCCCCCCCCCCGAGTAAAATCCTATACTTGTTACAAGGGCATGCAAAAATCTTATTTTTATGATTTTTTTTCTCGTATTTCTGATTTACAAAATCACGATAGTGCCTTTAAAAAATAAAACCCGCATAGCGCTTGGGGTTTTGAGCTTATACTTGGAGAGGCCGGGGGTGGCAAATGTTTTAAGGGGTCCTACACCTGAGCCAAGAAGGTTAGCACGGTTCTTGGTCAATTTTTGGGGTGCTGATTCAAAATCTCTTATGTGTACTCTTGTAAAGTGGGTGGAAGTTCCTAATTTCCAGTAAAGGGCACTCCTTTATTTGAAATATATATTGAAGTTTTTTGCTTCACATAAAAACAGCACCATTTTTGTGATATTTTGTCAACTGTCACTTGCTTATCTATTGCACTGAAGTTAAAAAAAAAATCAGACCGGGAAATAAATTACAAACTAGCATGAAAGGGACATTCGGCTTACTTTAAAATCTCAAATTTTCCATTGTGCAAAGATAACAAAATAAGAATGGTAGACACATGATCTCTTTTTTTTCATTATAAAGTTGTCACATGGTCCAATACAATCCCAAAAACTTAAGGGGTACTAACTTTAAAGGGGCACTCCTTGATTTTAAATATCACATTTAAATCTTTTCAGTTTCAAAGACTTTGAAGCCTTTCACCTGAAAATTGAAAAGAGCTTCACAGTATATGTGTTATTAATCAACTATGAATTGCTTATTGTCCTCTGCTATTATGATGTAAGGAATCCCAAAGTAGGCATTAAAGGGGCAACAACGTGTACAATTAGCATTACAGATGCTTCCCTACTTTCACACCTGAATTTTCTTTTTGCAAAGGTGAGTATATATTACTTTTGGCCATCAAACATAACTTCCAAAACAAGATCCTAAGTTTGACTAGGGCACAATATGGAGTGTTTAGCCTTTCCCATTTCCCAGCAAATAACGTTTCTCCAAATCATAAGTACACACCTTCCGCAACCTTCTTGCGATTGGAGAACACAATCGTGGTGGGTGTCCGTAAGGTTGTAAGTATGCCCTCTCACTTCTGAAGGACCTGCGCTAGCGATTTTACCTTCACGACTCTTTTCCACAATACCACTGACAATCCGGTGGCAGAGGATCGCAGATATAGCTAACGCAAAACACCTCATACTGTCTGATCGACCTACTATTAGAAGCTTGTAAATTGGACGCGCCTTGGTTTCCCAGCCGCTTTTTTTTTTAACAACACACCCTTTTGTCTGTTGTAAGGGAAACGCACTCCATCCGACGTTTTCCAAACTGATGGGAATGAAGGACCATTTATGATAACGCCCAGGATGAGGATGTAGCTTGACTTATGCGCGCCTGACTCAGGAGCCTGCCAGGCGATGATGTTTTATGAAGTCGCATCTCGATGAATGAGGTAATCCAGCGGCGGATTGTGTCTATAGGTGGCAGGACCGTAGGGTGTCAATGCATGTGTAGACACAAGTTGTTTTTGGCGTACGAATATTCTTTATGTTTCAGATACCGCTCAAGGGCCCCTAACCGAGCACCATGGCACCTCGTGATTGGCATGCAACCTTGGTGGGTCATGGCAGAAACACCCTTCGGGGTAAAATAAGATCATGTTTTTGGCCAGGAACCCGTCCTGTGACGTGGGAAGAAAGACACCACCCCTTCCCCCGCCCCAAAGCGGAGCTCAATCATCAGTGAGCAGGCTTGGGTCTCACTCCCCAACCCCATTCGGCCTCAGGCTACCGCCACCACGAAGGTGGTATTCATAGATAAGTCCAGGAGACTACTCCTGTATGGGTTCCAACTCTTTGATCCAGGAATGTAACACCGAACCAAGTTCCATTCCGAACCGGTTTACGCACAGATTACGAACTAAGAACATACCTTTCAACCCCCGGCTGTCAGGAGCGTCTATCGGAAACCGTCCATGCCACCCCCCCCCCCCCAATAAAAGCCCTATGGAGCTCGTAGATGGTCCCCGCGCATTGAAAAACTCTACTAGCAGATCTAACAACCTGGGGACCTACAGGTGGGATGGCCAAGAATGGACCACCAATAAAGACCAGACACTTAGTGGACTGAGCCACCTTCTTGAGGACCGCGGGTCTAGCCGCTGGGGGAAGACGTAGGCATTCGGCCCGACCAATCTGCCGCCAGTGTATCTCGCCCATAATTTACTTGGTGCCTCCGGGCCCCGAAAAGTTTGTAAGCAGGGCGTTTGATGATCCCAGCTGATGTTGAAAGGTCCACGTCGCGACCATCAACCCTCTAAAGATATGCGGCAAACCGCTGGATCTGCCACTCACCGCGCTATCTCCCACCATTATCCCTGGGACATGGGAGACCTTCAGCCTGATTTTTCCGGCTCTGACAACTTCTTCTTTGCAAGGGCTCCCTCCTTGTTTGATTTACTCACCAACATCTTTTGTGCATGGGGTAGGGCTCCACCGACCTAAGGCAGTAAAGATAGCCCAAAGAATCGAAGACGTTTCCGTGGTGGCGTGCTGTCCGCGATCAGCGGCCTGAGCCCGCAAGAGAGGAAGTGCCCCCTACCCCCGACTTCGACGCATCCGTCCCCTTCATCAGGGGTAATTGATGTGGATGCGTCCTAGCCTACATTGACGGTTTCTTCTTCTTCTTGCGTATGAGCATCAGCTATATATGTTGAAAGCGTTTGGAGCCAACTCACTGTTTGATTGGTGTGGTTTGAGATATCTTGTGTCCACCAGTGGGCGAAAGGTAAGGCACTCACTGAGAATTGATCCGAAGTCGATGGAGAACCACATTGGGAGGCTGGCGATGGCCGCAGCCCCATCGGTGCATATTGCGATTGAAGCGACCGACTCTTGTGCGAGTCCGGTTTAAGGTGACCCATCCTTGCGTGGGAGATTGCTGCCATATGGTAGTTCTGTCTTCGTGTAATAGAGGTAAGCTCATCTAGTTAGAAGGATGTGAAAGTGCCCGTCCACGCCTGGGCTCGTACGAATTTGGTGATCTCTTTTTGCAGAGCGAGAGTGATCCTTATCAATGTTCTTGAACCGACCATTTGAGGATTGCTCGCAATTGAAAGTTGGCAGTCACTGGACATTTCGATGGTATGGGAAATTCTGCCGGTGAGGCGTTTATAGCCTTCCAGGCCTTCCTGCTACTGAGTGAAGTCGATCCTTGGCCCGTCCCTCCCAGCGCTCACAGTGTTTTCTGTCCAAGCAGTTTGTCAGATGATGCTTCTTCCCCGGGTTCAAATTCAGGAATCATTTGTAAAGGGTGTCTCACATTCTCATCCCAAGGATGTGATATAACTGCGACGGCATCCACGTGGGATGGGCTTCTTTGCTATATTTATAAGAGTTGACACATGCTGTGTAAGAATTGTCAGGTTGGAGGAGGTTGGTGTCGAGGTTGGCACTTCTATCCACCAGGTTCTTGAACTGGTTCCAGCCTGCCTTGCGGAAGTTCCACCTTTTCACGGCTTTGTTGGTAAGGCTTGCAGGCCTCCTGAGCGCTTCTGGAATGTCTGTGTTGGGACTTCGGAAAGCAGACGAGAACAGTACGGTGAATGTAGATGGTGTCCATGTTTGCAAAGCAAGGTCAGGGTTTGTAGAGTATTCCACTTCCAGAATTGAAAGTGGTTCTGGTTTCTGTGGTCGTACAAAAGTTGTACGCTGGATTTTGAGGCCCCGTCCTCTAGGGTAGCTCCAGAATGTTTGCGTAGCCTCAGTTGATTATCAGCGCCTGAAAAGATCAGTTACCGGTTCACCACGAGAGTTGATAATCTTGAACCCCAAACGGTTTTTAGAGTCTCTGAGACCTCTGGTGCAATCCTGCTGGAAGTTTTTTAATCTTTAGTTTGCAATACGATACGACGCCGATCAGGCTGAACAGCAGACCCAGGATATGACGGTGTGTTCGGGCCGACACCGTCGGACTGCCCATGATTAACCGTGCACAGCCTGTTCTGCTTTCATCTCAATCTAGGCTGATTTCCAAATAAGTGAGAGACTCTAAAGACGTCAAGCCGTGCTGTTGACATTCACAGGCCTAAGAAAGCTTACTGCCCGACCAACAGCACAACATTCCCCAAGCTATAGTGAATGGCCTACCACCAAGCCACTCGTCTAAGTAAGGCGAAAATGGTTTTCCTTTTCATCCCAGGAATTCGGCCATCCATGCACCTGGACGTACTCGATTGAAGTTTCTGGGAGGCGTCGATAGATCGAGGAGACGCGGACTGCTAAGCCTCCCTCCCATTTTTTTGCAGAACCTGTGCGTAGACCGTATTCGAGCACTGCAACTACCGCAACGCAAGTTGCAGTGTAGTATGAACGAACCTTGAGACTAGCACTCGGGTTACGCCGGAAGTTTTAGCTTTAGGTTGACATATCCTACCCCCCCCCCCCCCACCCCCCCATACCTGGACTGGTGCACACGTACACTGTATACAGGTATTACTACTACAATTACCGTGCTTGTCATTTGGCATGGCCATGGTGACAGCATCGGCATATACTCACTTGGTTTGTTTTTCACGAAATTCTTCGTGATTAGCTATTCGATGATCTTCAAATTCAACCCCAGCATGTGCAAACAGCAGTCGTGGTAGCTCAGCGACCCTTTGCTATTGAAATAAATAAGCTTATATTGTGGCATTTGACAAAACAAATCTCATGATTTCAGCTGCTAATAAACGAAACAATGCAAATAGTGATAAGTGAAGGTTTTCGCCAGTTTTCCAGTGTGTGCACCAAGGGGGTGAAACGCATTCAAACCAGTCGTCCGTGCTGGGCGCTGACATTTTGAATATTGCCAGGAATAATTATCAGTTTGGGTGCTGTATCACACATAATGTCAATTCGATACAACAAATTTATCACCCCTTATTGTTTTCCAAGCCAAAATATCAGTTGTTGGATGTTGGGTGCTATGAGTGGTTAAATTTTGTCCTACCCATTGCCACACAACGACATGAAATGACACATCAGTCGTCTTGATTTAAATAAAACCGCCTCAATGATACATCTTTTCACTAAGCGCGCCTTTTGCATTATGAGAAAAAATGAGTATCTGAGCACAATTGATCCAGGTACACTATTAATACACCTGGCCACATCTAACACATGCATTAAATTGGTATCACTACGATTAGTGTATTATGCAGAGGCAGCCATTGCTTCTATTGTTGGTACTATAGGTTTTCATTGTGGTCGGCAAAACATGCGAGGACGGGGACATTTCTAAAGATACTAACGTCTTTGCCTCTCTATATATATAGAACCTCTTGGTGTGCACGCACGCACGAACACGTGTACATGTACGTATAGAGGCCAACGCAAACGCTACACAAGCACTGTGAGTAGAACGTATGGACAAAAAACATGGTTTAGCCTACGTTTAAACTAAACATAGGCTAAACGAGTTGGCGCAGCGTTTCTTCCCTCGCCTTGCACCATGAGATCCCGGGTTCGATCCCGGCAGGGGCTCGGTCTCGGCGGCTTTATGTGAATTTGGTTTATCGATCCATACTCGTTCCCGCAGTTTTTTTCGGGTACTCCGGTTCCTCCTGCTTCTAAAATCGAGCTTCTTGAATAAATCTGTTCTGGTATTATGATTTCTCTGATGTGATGAGCGCCTTTCATGGCTGCCGCACAGCGCCTTGAGCACGTTTACGTGGATATGTGGCGCGTTAAAAATACTAATTATTATGTTTAGGATGTATACATGTTTCCTATGTGTTACATTCTAAACATGTTTAGGATTAAACATTATCAAAACATGTTTTTGTACTTAATCGCTATTATTGCTCAGATTTTGTTTTCATTTGTTTATGCATGTGTCTCTTTCAAGGACAAATTGTTCATTATGGACGCACCATTAGATATCAACGGGGGCTAGGGAGTTTGGGGTCTTGTTTTTTTATTTTACTCTCCACCTTCAGCAATTTGTTTTCCTTCCCTCATGAGTCATTTTTTCATTTCTCTGGCCTGGTGTAAATCCATTTTACGAACTTGTTTTCGCAACCAACTTGGTCATTTGTCAGGGAATTTGTGTAAACAGAAGTAAACAAAAAGTCATTTTTTTTTCACTTTGTTATATCATATCTCAATTTTTTCCTTGTCTTTTTTGCCATGAAGTATGATGATACAATTATAAACGTGCATTAGGGTTTCATTTACATTTTTAACATGAATACAGCTATGGAAGCTGAATCTAGCAATGAAATGGCATAGATTTAAGTTTTTATATGGGTTGGTCCTGCGTGCCTTTTTATGGCAAGCACCATTATAAACGACAATGCTGTGCAATATTTTACAAGACTGAGTAAAGGGCAGTGGCGTACCAAGGCAGTCGATCCAGAGGGGGAAGGAAAAATTTGCAAGTCGTCCCGCAAGAGGGGGCAAATTTCGTATGTCGTCCCGGTGATTTGCTCCAATTAGTCCTGAGATTACAAAATGCGCGCGTAGCGCGCGAAAATTGACGAATTTACTTTAATTTTGCCCAAATTTAGGCTGAAATTGGTTGAAATATTCAAAAAATGGTGAAAAAATTGCATATTTTGGTCCATATCGTCCCGCTTTTTTCGAGCCAGAGGGGGGCAACTTCCCCCCTCCCGCCCCCCGGTCGGTACGCAACTGGTAAAGGGTTTGAACTTGTTTTATTTCCCATTTTCTTCTTGAGAAGTTATTCGTATGCCACTGTATTGTCATTGAACCTACAAGTATACATGTTTAAAGTACTTCATCATACATATTTGAAAGATGGTGATATTCCAAGATTACAATATCTTTTTCTATTTCAAATTGAGAGACAATAATTATGTAGGTAGGCATGTCAAGTAATGTTTACTGAATAGACGAGTACCAGCATGCCAGTGAAAATCCAGTAATTTATCAAAAGGATATTCAGTGATTGGTTGTAATAATATCTTTGTTGCACTTTCTGTGAACCATAAGATACATTTCTTCCGAAAATTCCAGTCAATGTAAAACTTGGAACTGAATAATGGAAAAATGTTGGTTCCGTAACATTGCAAATAGATCAATCTCTGAATATCCCTTTAATACTGAAACCTCATCATCCGATCGCAATATTAATGGTTGTAGGTGTAATACAATTTTACGGCCCTGGAAATTCCATTTTCTAAAAATCTTTATTAAAAGATGTTTCAGCTTAATAACAACCACTGATGGATTAAATATGTAGTTGAAAATGGCTTTGTACAATTTTTGTTCTTGTTTGCAATCTTATGTGTGCACAGATTCTAAGAAAGATGAAATAAAACTGAAATGTCATGATTACAGTATAGAGATTTCAATTTGTATTCAACTTGTATCTACATGTATATTGATAGCGATAGTCTATCACAAATGCATCTCTTTGCACCTTTAAATGCCGCTATATAAAATAGTGTCAATAGATGTCAAAGTTTATTTTCGTTGGATTTCACTTTGTTTTGACCATTTAATTGTTAAAACAGTTATCTGTTGGGTATTTGTCTAAACTAACTTGCTGGAGTCTTCAATGGTTAACACTTAAGTGCCCAAGCTAAAGAACTTCCGTTAGTGCCCAAAGGCGGGGGGGGGGGGGGGGGGGTTCCTGAGGGACCCAACCCAGATAACCACTTTCCCATGGGAGTTGGGGGTCACGTAAGAACCACATACCCACAATAAAAATGAAAATCCGAACTTTGACCTATGACCTATGCCAATTGACATTGCCACTCTCCGAAAAAGAGTGGTTCGCACATCTCCATCCTCATCACTCCAATATAGGTTTTGAACCAAAATAATTCATTATATCTACTCTAGAATAACCAATTGAAATAAGCGTTGCAAAATATAGCCAAATTATACCATCTTGTATTTTTCTCAGACTTCAAAATCACCTTGGTTTTCCCATAGACTTACACAGTTAAGAGCACGTCATGATAAATTAAAATTGATGCTATCAGCATATAAAAGATTATTTGATTTAAGTGTCATTAATTATTAATTATTACCCCCTGCCAATGTCCTCCGTTGTGTTAACAGTAACAGTTTAGGGTATGTGGATTTATATGAGACACAAGACAGTTTTCAGACATATCCACTATTCACTAAGAGAATAGGGGCATTTCTTCGGGGATGTCCACACACGTGACCGAAATGTGTATTTGCCGCCCCATGACAAAACCACTCTATCCACAGTGGAAACATCATTTTGTGCTTATTTGGATTAGAAAGTTTATTTTTATTGAAACAGATTGATTACGTGACACAACACACCGAGGCCGTATTTCCAGAACTTGTTTTACCTCCCGCAGATTTAGCTTAAACTCGCTGTAATTTAAAATTGCGTGGGGGGGGGTTAAGTACAAAATGCGGTTTTTAATATTTGTGTTTAAACCAGTTGGTTGCTTTTAAACAGAACTTTAAACACGAGCAAATCGGTCGTTATTGATTGAAGACCCTTAGCGAGTGTTAAAAGGCCCTATTGTGTCCTTAAATGGTTGATGCAGCAAGAAGTGTATCAGGCTTTCCAAGCGTTTTAGGGGCTCAGCCGACTGGACGAGAAGGATAATGTCGGCCATTTGCTGTTTGTCATTGTGACAGTTCATGAACCGGGTTGTACTTGAAGCAAACACGAGCCACTAAAACCACTTCATTTAGCTTGCCCTGCACGTAGTTTCAATTTCGATTCAATGTTGTCGGAAGTTGAAAATTGCGTTAAAAAGGGCATTTCGTGATCAACAACCTGTTCACCCGTCACCCCGACTTACCTAAACAAATTGAGATTTTTATATCATCTGAACCGAGAGCCTTAGTAAATCCCGTGTACCAAATCTTACGTGTAAATTCTGTCGTATCTGTAACAAATTCGCATTTTTGTTATTTTCCTGTCCGTAAACGGCAGAAATTACAGCAATAGTGGTCCTATGGAACCGTGGGAAACACGCATTTACTCATAACACAAGGCCGCAAGATTCGTATCAACTTGAATATTGGAATAAGCTTTCACCAAGTAGCTAGTGACCATGAATAAAACAGAAGGTACGGGAATCACGAAATGCAACCTTTAACTTTTGAAACTCACTTCTGGATTGCGTTATCCTTAACCACGCTAAACACTGTTTGAGAATACGGGCCTGAGCATTGTGTTGAAAATAAGAATTTCCCCGTTTTAGAACACTTTGTTAAACATTATAACTAAGAATTGCACAAGAATTGCATTTTTGACACTTCACCATGGCGTGTCTGGACGCTTGGCTAACCAGGCGGCAATTTTCGGCTCTTTAGCTACCTTCTCTTTTGATTGCCTTACTTTTTGTGCTCGTCCAAGAATATCGCCTCTAGTGGTACACGCTTTTCCATCGTTCTGAAAAAGCGAATATCAGCTATAGTGATCGATGAAAGGAAGAAAAAAAATAATAAAACATTTAAACAAAATCAAACATGAATAATATTGAAGTTTTGCCCGTATTCTCAAACGATGTTGGAAAATAAACATGGTTAGGCCTAAACTGTGGGTTAGCTAACTCACTGTTTAAAAAAACCCGCAGGGTTTAAATTTGTTAACAAGTCGTTTAGCTACCACTGTATTTCACAACGCCGAAATATTTACATCACCTGAACTGGTGACTTATCTTCGCCTAAAAACATTACGTTTGCGTGACAAAATTATATACCAGACAATCCTTCCGTAGTTGTAAATGCAACGCAAGAAGCCCACGGGTAAATTTCAAGTGGGAAGTCGCTGTTTTTAAGGACTTGTTAAGATTAGTAAAACTGATTGAGACAAAAGCCGTCTATCAACTTTGGCGATTAGAAAATACGAGGAAGCACTGACACTTGGGGGTGCCTGTGGGCTATATTTAAACTTGTCTATTAAAAAAAAATCACTGACAAAACTAATTCTCCGTGACAACCTCCATAGGTTATGCTATAGCCAACAATTTAAACCTATCAATTAAATTTTACCTTTTACGATGAGCTTAAAGTATGTATGAAACTAAACTACTTTCAATTATCAGGGCCTTCGGCCGGTGTGGCAGGCGATCAGAAGTCCTCCGGGCTCACAGTTCCGGGAACAATGGTAACAATAGGAGACCATCGATTAGTTGACTCTTCACTGCAACCATTAGTTGCACGCTTATTCCGTTGTCTCTATGGAGCCCGACTATGATACCTGCCGGGTTGGTACCCTCATGATTACTTCACACGGCGGCGGGCGGCGGCACTCCTCACTGGAAAACATCACCAGTAGTTTTTACTAGAAAACGATGTCTATAAAATTGAAGGTTTGTAAGTCACGCTTAAACCAATTTAAAAACTAATTTTTATTAGTAAATGTTATTGATCTCCAAGGTGGATATCAGGCTCGGTGTCGAACGCGTTATTAGGTTTTTTTTTAGATCAGCATGACTCGCGTACATTGTTTAGGTATCAAAATCATAAAAAATAAAAAAAAATTGTGTAATGGGATGTTTTACTTCCGAAAATTACGTGGTTAGGGTGTGATAATTTTGAAGACTTCACATAAATCAACAATAAAATGCTGTAAACTAGCGGGTTTTTCTTTCCAGTTTTCTTCTCCTGATCCCGAATGATTTTAATAATTTTCTGAATTAGAATCCTCAGTATATGCATTTTTTTTCTCTGTCTTCATCTCCTATACATAGTCCTTATAAATAGGAGTTTACTGCGACTCCTTTAATTCCAGTGAAATAGGGACACATTTTTAAAAATACTTAAATCTTAAACTTATTAGGCCCTAGAATTTTAAGTTTTTTTTCAAACAATAAGTCTCTTAGAAAGTACAGAAAGTACATTAAAGCAGTCACGTGCGCAAATTGATACTTTTACAGATTCTTTATCAGGGCAGGGTACGATAAGAAACTATAACCTATAGCTGTTCAGTGTATGATTATAAGCAAATTATATAAACGACTCGTTAGGGTAGCAAAATGATTTTAAATGCTTGTTTAGGGTATATTCTAAATAGCCATGAAACGAGCTAGTTTAGGGTAGTAAAATTCAATCAAAATACTTGTTTAGGTAGCAAAATCAAACCAAAATACTCGTTAAGGGTAGCAAAATCAACCGAAATACGTGCTTAGGGATTTTTTCTTGCCAAGTGAAAATACGCGCTTGGGGTACGTTTTGGGAGGCTATACACAAGCCCAACATTGGAATTCATCACAGTTCATCCAATGTTGATGCGCCGGATTTGATGAAAGAGCCAAATTTGTTAAAACGTGGAAAACGACCAAAATAACATCGTTGTAAGATACCGAGTCTAATTGAGGTATATAATGCTTTAAACATGCACTATCAGTGATTTGGTTAATCAGAAAATCATCCAAAAATATCAAAAATCATGATTTTCGCATGTTTATAACGAGTAGCTAGAGGTATCCTAACATACTCTGCAAGTTATAAAACCAAAAGCCGCCTAATACGGACAAAATAGGATATTTAGTCATTACTCTCTCCGTACGGACACTTACTACAACACGTAGTTGTACGGGGATTTATATCTTTGAATACTGATGTTTTCTTCATTTTCTAGTAATTTTTCAGTTGAAAAAAATAACGTATGCGAATTGTATAGACTTATCCTTCACTTTTAAGCCGTATCAAATAGTTTGACTCTTTCGGTTGAATCACTGTGGTAGTGATAGTGTCTTTAAGGCGTTATTTCATTGTATATCTGTTAAAAATGTGTGTCAGAAAGAGATTATGTCATGTGTGCCAGAGAAAAAGAGGGTCACCTTATGGAAACACACATTTTCAGGGACCAAAAAGACTTACCGAGTCACCCACAAACACTTCTCCTCCTACAAGTTTCTCGAGGATTGTCAGTACGGCAGGAATACCCTCACTAACTGCTTTCTTCTTTATTTCTTCCTGTACAAAAATCAACATCAAACTGTATAGATAACTATAGATAACAAACCATTTGTCAAACTTTGTTTACCTGAAGTCCCAAGAAATATGAAGCCATTAGTGGCTGGATAAATAAATAAATAGAGAGATAAATAAATAGATAAATAAATAAATAAATAAATAAATTGATAGATTAAATTGCAGGGGGTGGGGGAAATGGGGTGAAAGCAGCAGTGTACTTCAATGTACTCACTATGAGCCAAAAAGCCTCATTCTCCAGGACACAGTTCAGTAACTTCCATTCATCTGTGCATATAGAAAATACAACCCCCTGGTGTTTGAGTATGATATATGATACCCAGAACACACAAGGTCAATTCGTAATTGTGTACAGCTCAATTGATAACTGAACCGTGCCCTTGATAGATGAAGAGGCCATAGCTCATAGTGACTTGTGCTACCTCAGAAAGGATTCAGTAAGTAATACTTTTCGTTTGATAACAGCTGCCCATCTAGCTCCTACTCAAAAGAGCGGTGGTCTATAAGGCTAGTGTTAGATCCAAGATGGAATGTGTTAGCACAAACAAGATGGCAGCCAATACGATATAAAATTTATCTCTCTAGTTTGAATCTTGTTTAATAACGATACACCCTGTAAGTTGTCGACATTTCATCTTTTACAAAATGAACGTATGATTAAAACAACAAAAACAATACACACACACACACATCTAAAATAATGTTCAATTATTAGAAAATGAGAAAATGATTAGATATGTATTTTATTGCCAGTGTCTAGATATTGGTTTTATACGAGAGAACTTCTTTAACAAGAACTCCTTACCTTTTTAGCCTCGTCCTGCTCACGGAAAACTGGCATCATAGCTGATCTTATATCGTTGATCGTGTCCAGGACACCGTCAATTTGCAGTGTTTCAAGACTATCTTTGCCATAGAGTTCTATTGTGAAGATCCACAAAAAAAACCAACAAAAAATTGACATTAGAAGTAGGGGTATGATATTTTAAAAAAAATGCCGTGCCCCTAAAATATGGAAAATACCGGACAGAACAAGAATATGACCATTAAAAATAAATTGGAGTTGGGTAACCCCTTTACGTATCCTCTGAAAGTGTTGAAACGATGTTGCGGAATTCGGCAGACTTGTACAGTGCATTTCTCTTGTCAGTATCATTGCAAGTAATGTATACCAAAAATAGGGAGCATTTGAGTCACGTTAATGCATTTTAAATAACATGTGGAAAAATTAAACATTTACAGATGTTCTTAAAGCAATAACAGCACATTTTGTTTTAATAGCGCCCCCAATTTTCCAAATATTGAGATTTTTGCACAGTTGCATTGGTAATTGGCTAGTAAACTATAACTGTGAATGGTAGAGCTCAAAATTCTCATGTATCGCAAAAGAAGGAATTTTGTAATATCAGAGATCTCCGATAATAAATCAACGGCTGCTGGAAACCCCCTTCCAATATGAAAGATCCGGGAAATTGCGCAATGTACGTGTCTACGCTCTTCCATTAGTTGTTCCGTCGGTTCAGAAAAGTTAGGTTAGAGGTCATTGCATCATGAACAAAACATAAATTCCAGCACCGCCGTTAAATTACAATCGGGATTCCGATTCTAATTACACAATCGTTTCTTTTTGAGCATTGTCGTTCGCAGGTATTATGTTATATAGTATGCGTGTCTTCCGTTCTTATTCTTTGTCTTATGTGTCTGACTTTTACTTAATTATATACATTTATAATAATGAACGTATCATTGTTTTATGGTTGCTGAATAACATTGAACTTGAACTTATAGGGTCCTTTCACGGAATGAAGATTATGTTCAACGAACTTTGCTTGTCCTTTAGATCATCCAAGCATGCGGAAAATACAATACATGGTTCACCTGAACTTTGTATTCTCTGCATGCTTGGTTTGTTCTAGAGGACATTGACCCCCAGCGGAAGCGCTCTATTGACAATGTGACCGTGACCTTGAGACAATGAAAAGGGCGTGCTATAATTAGTTGCCTGCTATATAATGCTGGACGGCGTCTTATGTGCCAAAGCATTTCAGTCCAAACCAAGTATCTACCGTTGTATAAAGTTTATAATATATAACAATCTCTCGCCCACTGCGCGCACGGCGTTTAAAAAAATGCATGGGTTGGGATACTCAAATTTGGCCAGAATGTTGTTCCTAGACTGAATTATACAATGCTTTAAAATGAACATTAACTTTTCATCAATGGAGAAAACTATTATTTTCATTAGTGTACATAATACTTTAACCTAGTTTAGAGTGTGCAGTTGTCTTTGTTCTAGTTCATTATAAAGCCTACGTTATAAACAAATTTGCTTTTAATTTCATAACTTTAGGATTTTTTTTTTTTTTTTTTTTGAAACTCGGCACATAGAGTTCAAACTGGATAGGCAGCGCTGTAAACTCGACATATAGCGGGGTAAACTCGATATACAGCGCATGAAACTCGCCATGATTTGATACGTGGAGCGTGCCATACATTTCAGTCCAAACCAAGTATCTACCGTTGTATAAAGTTTATCTCTCGCCCACTGCGCGCACGGCGTTTAAACAAATGCATGGGTTGGGATACTCAAATTTGGCCAGAATGTTGTTCCTAGACTGAATTATACAATGCTTTAAAATGAACATTAACTTTTCATCAATGGAGAAAACTATTATTTTCATTAGTGTACATAATACTTTAACCTAGTTTAGAGTGTGCAGTTGCTTTGTTCTAGTTCATTATAAAGCCTCCTGTTATAAAACAAATTTCTTTCAGATTTCTAACTTGAGGAACAATTGCTTTTGAAAAATCATCCCCCATCCGCGCAAGCTTACTTCCACCGTTCACCCACCCTAGCGATACATTGTTTACCTGTATCATGTTAGGCCCTATGGATAAACTGGAATTGTATAATAAAATAATATTGCTTTTTAGTAAAATGTACTTTCAACCCCGTTTTCCATTTAGGGGCCTCGTCTAAACGCGAGTGTGTGTGTGTGGTGTGATTGTGTCGTTTGTGTGTGTGTGTTGTGTGTGTGGGGGGGGGGGGGGTGTCAGCCGGCGATTTTTCTCCCGGTGATAAAAAAACGTGTCGATGTGGTCGCCAAAAGTATTCTCTTTACGGTCCTTGCGAACAGTTTTAGTAAAAATAATCGTACCCACAACCTACCCAAGGGAGGGTAAACCGTCAAATTGATGTGTGTTTATTGAGCTAAACTTTATTTTTAAATTAAATTGGTGCTTTTCCTTTTTATTTGGCCCAAAAGTCGCTGAAAATTGATCGTTTGCGTAATTTTTTAGCCAAAATGAAAACGGTCTTATACTTCATTTCACAAGACTGATTTCTCCAAATTTTTCGAGAGCGCAGTGCATTATGACGTCATTGAAGCAAGGTGCTGTGAACGTTGCTACTTATTTTGAATAGCTATCCATTGATTCAAAATCAAGTCATACAGGGTGAGTCAGAAAAAAGTACAACCAAATGAAGGATTTTTTTATGAAGAAACATTAACGGAATTTACCAAATTAATTGATGTGTTAGATAGTCTGTTTAATCAGCTTTCACAATAATTTTAATTTTTTTAAATCGATCAAGCCATTCAAAGGTTACAGTTATTTTTGTGAAGGTGTCCATTTCCTGACCCGAACAAATTGCGCACTGACTGTACATATGAGACTCATTACTACTGATTACTCTGCAGCGTGAGGGCTTCCAAATAAATTAACTGGTTGATTCTTTGACGCCGTATTTAAATGCTACGCAGGACATGTGTTGAATGATAATGTAGAATACTTATGATTTAATGAAATTAACAGGATATATTTAAAATGGAAAATTCTAATGCTTTATCTGTTATCCAGCCCTATATTTTGAACAATTTACTACGTGGAAATCAAGCAAGTTGAAAAGAATGCTGCAAATTGTTGCTTCAAGTCCCAAATATTGATTTCATAAAATATTATTTTGATATCTGGTTTCATTTTACAGTCTTACCCAACGATGTAACCAGACATCTCCATTTGGGGAGGGGGACCAGGCGATGGGAACCATTTAACCTTTGGGGCATCACTAAAACACATTTTGCAAAGGTGAACTTGGTAATCTGTCAATACTATCAATTTATTACTTTTCCTGATCTCCATTTGGGTCCAGGAGGGGGCAAAGATTTTGAGTGCGGATCCCGCCCTTACCCCACCCCACGCCCTCACCCACAGACTGGTTACGTCACTGGTGTTCTCTGACATTTATTCCAAATGTTTAATTAAGGAGGATATGCTGCAAATACCAAAGCTGAACATAAATCCAAGAGTACTCTTTGGGTTATACTTGTTCGGTGTTTCACATTGGGTACTTTCACTGCTGCAGCTGTAACTTTTGAACGCGTTAATCAATTTTAATGCTATAATTTTTATATGAGAGCTAACAAAACAGGAAATGTACTACAAAAAGAAAATATATGAATCGCACAGAGGGTTTTCCATGAAAAATCGCTCAATTTGGTTGTACTGTTTTTTACTCACCCTGTAGAGGGTTCAGCATGGAAAATCTATGGGAGGTTGCAACAACAACAACCCCGGTTAATGTACTAGTTTGTATACCATTGTACCGAACTCGCAGTAAGGTCGAGATTGTACAAAAACCACACCTCAGAAATTGTTTTCATATATCAGAGGATGACTGGTTAAGATATTAATTTATTGTGGCTAACTATTGTTCTATACAACATTATGTTATCAATAAGTACTTTTGAACTTTAAATGTGTATTAAATCATTACAAACACAAAAATCGAAATTAAACGTAAAAACAACACTAGAATGTACAAACAAAGAAACGAAAAAATAAAAAAAATGTAAACATGGATACATCATCATACTTACTGAATTCTCTGGCCAGGTAACGTGCTATGGCACCACTTTCAGCATATTGCTTACCATCTATCTCAAGCACGGGAACTTTGCCGGTAGGCAGGTCTAATGGGTAAAAATAATGATCAGTTACTATTTAAAACGAGCATATATCTCACAGAGAATAAGCTTAATATCTGAATAAAGAAGCGGTATAGTGTAGGGCGTATATGGAAGCTTCATCGTATCACTTTCACCTTAAATCGCGATAGGGTGCCCAAAGAAAAAAACACTATAGGAATTGATGTAGAAACACCGTCTACCGTTGTCTGGGGATTGGATTATTTAATTAAATTAAAATCGCATTATGGGCACCTGCCATGATCGCAACATCTCCCTGTAATTAAAGACACTATCAGTGATTCACCCGAAACATTCAAGATATTTAAAGTTTGCAGAAATAATTTATATTTGAAGGACAAGTCTGTAGAATTCTCATAAGTTGTTGTTGGCAACCGAAAACTGAAAAGAAAACAGCAGTGCTTAAAGATATGAATCTCCATTCAGTTACATTTAGTTGCGTTGTAGTAAGTGTCAGTGTCCGTAGCGACAGTACTGACTAAAATGTATGATTTTATCCTTATTAGGTTGCTTCCAATCTTAGCACTTGTATGTTAGGATACTTGCAGGGTATGTTGGGATACTTATACTTGTTACAGAATGTTTACAGATTTTGATGATTTTTTATTTTCGATTTTCTGATTTAGCAAATCACTGATAGTGCCTTTTAAGAGCGATAGTGGCGAGAAACAAAGTCTGTCAGGCTGAATGACACAGCGTGGACTTCGTATAATGCTTACATTTTTAAAGCTGGCACCCAATTGTTGCACACATGGCAATGTAGACTTGTCCATGGGTATTTCATGATGGGATGATAACTTACACATAAATTGTTCTGGCAACCGGGCTTTTCAAATCTGAAATCATAGCATGCAGTTGTGCAAAATACAAGTTTTCTGTCTTGTGTCGGGACAAAAAAAAAAAAAAAAAAAAAAAAAAAAAAAAAAAAAAAAAAAAAAAAAAAAAAAAAAAAAAAAAAAAAAAAAAATGTTCCTTTTAACGTTAAAATGATAAACGATATTTACCGAATAATTGGGTAATATCGCATTTAATTCTTTGCTCGACGTTTATGTAAGATAAACGATTCGAAACAGACCGTTCGCGAATATAATGGTCGTCTGGACGTATGTTTTGCTTGCTAGTTTCTCACATGACATTTATCTAATACATAAAGGCGCCATATCTCGATCAAAACTAAATATATAACATAAAATAGACAATGTTCTGTGTCACCGTTATCCGTAGCTAATTTTGTTCTTGAATAACGTTAAAAAACTTGGCGAACGCGAAAATCACAAAAGCGGTATGTAGCCTGGTGGCCGATAATGCGTAAATCCAATCACATTCTCTAACAGACAGTGTATAGCTTCGATTTAAGTCAAAATAAAGGTTCCTAAAAGGTTATATCCCTTAAATCCCTAAATGCCATTTTTTGCCACTTTTCAGAAATCACGGAGCGGACCCCTGCCTTGTGTTTACGGGGAAAGTGCTCGTAAATTCTAACAACTTAAATACCGCTACCTCCTTTTTTGGCGGTGATCGTCAGCTCGCTAGTCATTTTCCTCTAGGAACGTAAGGGGTATAAGCTGAATTGCTAGCCTTTTTTGTTCAGTGTGCCATGCATGGCGCTGACATGTTGGCTTTTGTGCGCATTTGCAATTACAGTATTGACATGTCATTGTGTGTGTGTATAGGGGTGTTTTGTTATGGCATACAAATAGGCGACTTGGAACAGAGCCGCTAAGTATTATGGGTAATGCGCGTTTTTCACCCGTGGCCAAAAATTATCACCCAGGACCTGAACACTTTCGGTAAACGTTTCATATAGAAGTCCCAATATGTAGAGATTTTTTTCGAGAAATTTTAAATTTCGAATAGATTTCTAATAGATTTATTCATTTCAATAACAAAATTTGTTACCAACCCCGCGATATTAGTCTTTAGTACAGTTGAATTGTAAGACGATTAGTCTTTAGTGGCGTTCAGCGATCGTCTCATAATTCAACTGTACTAACTTGTGGTATGTAAAAGGCTAAATTTGGCAGAAACGACATGTACATCGCAATCATGGCGGATTCCGTGAATTACGAAGAGCTCAGGGATAAAAGCTTGCTGGACGTTTACTCTGCTGGTGCACATATTCCACACAGATGTTCTATTGTTATACAAAATTGTTGTATAACAATTTGTTATACCAAAATGGAAAAATTACCATTTGAGCGCCCTAGAACAAGTTTTCAAAATATTATTTTTACGTTTATTTCGGAAAGAATGGTCATTATGTAAGTCAGCAATCCATTCAGCTTATCAATAAATACTCCTTTTAGAACGTATTTCCAGAAAAATGATTTTTTAATGTTTCCCGTGTAACTAGGGAGTGGGACACCAAATATTTGTTCTCCATTTTTTTCAAAGTGTGCTTTGAAGTGGTAAAGAAACCACACGTAAGATATAAATTAAGTAGAAGTTTTTAACAAATAACATAATCTCTCACTTTGAAAGGGTAATATGGATTTCCTATTTAACTGATTTTGGGAACACCAAACCTTACACGGGGAACACATTTTTGGAGATTCCCTTATGTCTACTAACAATCATCTTTTGAATGATTTATGATTTTTATTTTCAAAATCCAGTTTTTTGTTCATCTATATCATTTATGAGCCTGTACAAGCTATTTTATTCCAATTCAAGGCTGTAGTTTAATAATATTAACATGAATAAAAATGTCACAAATTTTTGCCTAAAAAAGTAATAATTTTACCCTTTTCCCATCAAATTTTATGTATTCCTTTGCTGTTGAAAATTAAATTTGATTTTTTATCATTGCATGTCAACAGGAAAAGTAGTATCTTAAACTGAAAGTGGACTTCAGGCTTGTACTTTCTTAGTTATGGTCTGAAGTCACCCGAATGTGTTATTTTGCTAGTGAGTCCCTTAATTTAGAGGTAGGCTATACAGAGGGAGAAAAATGATATTTCAGATCATTTGTCCTAACTCTTATATCCCTAAGCTATATCTCCTGAGCATTTTGACACCAAATTTGTCAAAATCGGTCAAAAAATGAGAAGGTGCCGCCCAAAAAAGTGATTGGGGGGGGTTGATGAAGGTCAGAAAATTATAAATTTGTCAATTACTGTAATTATATATGACATTTTAGCCATTTTGGTATCTAAACATATGTATTTGAGGTCAAAGAATCCATTTGTAAATGTTCCAGCAGTGTCAGATCTACCACGTTCGTTCAAATGACCATTTTTGGTCAAATTCGGCTATGAGGGCGCTTTTGCCATTAAAAAGTAGACGCGCTTTCTGATTGCAATCATTGAAAAATTATCCTAAAGGTAATAATTGATAATTTCTACTTCAGAAATTTGAGCTCTTTACACTAAATGTTTCGCTGTGGTAGCCAGTTAATTGGAAAACATCATTACGCAATTTTGTGCCAAAGGTTCTACATAGCAAATTATCTCAAAATGGGTAAGGTTAGGGTGTGGCCGGCAAAGCGCCCTCGTGGCTTAATTTTGCGTAAAATGGCTAATTTTATGAAAACGAAAAATCGATATGATGAAATTCGTCAAAATGTATTCCTTGACCTCAAAAACATATGTATGTTAACCCCAACATTGCTAAAATGTGGTATATAATTCCAGTAACTAACACAGTAATCATTTTCAGACCCCCCTCCCCCTTAAATTTGGATTTTTGGACGGCACCTTTTGATTTTTTTGGCCGATTTTGACAAAATTGATGTCAAAATGCTCAGAGGATCAAGCTGCATCAAATAAGAGTTAGGACAAAAATGACTTAAACATCATTTTATAGCCCACCCATACCCTTATTTATGGAAACACTCATATCTCTGTATAAAGATTCGCGGGCGCGCTCGCACACACACACACACACACACACACACACACAGCCACACACACACACACACACACACACACAAACGCACACAAACACATACACACACAAACACACACCCCTCATACATGGTTTGGAGGGAGTATAGACTTCGGACTCGTGCACACGTACAATATTACTTTTAAAGAATTACCGTGCTTGTCATTTGCCATGGCCATGATGACAGCATCGGCATGTACTCACTTGGTTTGTATTTTTCAAGAAATTCTTCTCGATTAGCTATTCGATGATCTTCGTATTCAACCTCAGCATGTGCAAACACCAGCCGTGGTAGCTCAGCGAGTCCTCTGCCATTGAAATAAATAAGCTTATATTGCGGCATTTTGGCAAACAAATCTCGTTGATTTCAGCTGCAACGAAATAATACGAATCGTGAAAGTGAAGCATATAATAAGTACGCGTAGGCGTTTTGTCAGTTTAACAGTCAGCGAGTGTGTGTGCACGTGCACATGTACAGAGAGCAATTGTTCACCAGCACTCGCTATTATTGCTCAAATTTTTGTTTTCCTTTATTTTTTGGCGTGACCTGGAGAGGTCTATCATGTGACTATCTCTCAAGGACATGTTGTTCATTATAGCATGCACAGTGCCGCGATGGCAACAGAGCATATCATTTAGTATCATTAAAATCTAGTATGTATTCCCCATTATTCATTTTATAACAGTTATATAAACACACACACACACACAAATACACACGTGCGCGCATATACGCACACGTACACACTCTTTGTTTGCGCCGACTATATTGCTACTGCACAGCAAATTAAAATGACCATGGACAATTCCTTCTACTGTCTACCATCGTGTAGGAATGATTCAGCAATATTTTCTGTGCAGTAAGTGACTCAGCAAAATAACAGTTCTGTATAATTTTTCCCAGGTGCGGTTTTTCACTATGAGTTGCTATATGCTCATCCACCAAGGACACAGTTCAGTAGGTTTTACTTGTACATGTACATACATTCCCAGGTAAAATACAAGTACATTTGAAATGTGCTTACATTGTACTTACCCAGATAGCAAGCAGACGTTGGGCCAACGTCGGCAATGGTCGGCACGGTCGCGGTCGGCAAGGCAACGTCTAGCCAACGTCGGGGTGATATCGAAACTGATCATGAAAGTTACTTTAAATGGGTTGACAGATGGGTGGCAAAGCAACGTTGGCCCAACGTAGGATTACGACGAGAATGTGGGATGTGAACTTAGAAATTGTCATGGAAAATTAAAATAATGTTACATGTATAGGTAAATTTGATTAAATATGTAGTTGTGTTTGAAATTTTGGATCAATAAGGGTTCTAAAATGGATTTCATTTGCTTGGGGATGTCGGCACTAAAACAAGGTCAGCCCAACGTTGGCCCAACGTTGCGGAATTGGGGGGGGGGGTGGTCTTGACGACCTCTCATTTTTTCTTACTAAATTTTTTATTTTGACCATTTTAATCTTCTCCTGTGGTACTACATTTAAGTTTTCTTATTTAGTGGATGGAACGAATTGCATTTTTGCAGAAAGAAATTGTTATTTGCGGCTTCAAAAGAGAAGCAATCATGCCAATTTACATTTTCAACCGTTGACACCATAGAATAAATATCTATCGGGTTCAGGATATAGATTTGTTTTACTATTACGTTGTTGTTATTTGGACTTGTTTCATTGCACATCAAATTCAAAGTTGAAGAAACAAGCTTAAACATATTCGTAATATTCCTTAATATATTCTGGAGGATCAAATCCTTTAAAAGAATACAGAATACAACCTTACGCAAGATTTTGATAATAATGGGCACAATTTTAAACAAAGAAATTACTAATTCTTGACCCGACATCAGCACTATAGGCCAACGTGGATCAACGTACGCTCCAACGTCGAATTTTACGTTGACCAACGATGGCCCACTGGCCAAACTGGACGTTTGTCAGACGTCTTTTTGCAACGTGGTTTTGAAAACGTCCGGGACTAGTTTGCGCCAACGTTGGCCCCAACGTAGTCTTGCTATCTGGGGTATGTATTGCTTATTGTGTACTATTTGGTAATAAGCACAAAGGAAGGTACATCTGGATTTTTGTACTTGAAATGTACAAGTCTTATTTATCTTATCAAGTTCATGTACTTACTTTGTGCTACAAGTACTTATCTGGGAATAAACAAAATTTTCATAAAAAGGGATATGAAATGTGCTTACACTGTACTTACTTACTGTGTGCTTACAATGTACTTACTGTGTGACTTCTTAGGACTAATTTTTTCATGAAAATGTATATGAAATATGCTTACAATGTGATACGTGTGCTTACAATGTACTTATCTTGGACTTAGTTTTTCCCTTAACCACTAGGAGCTACTTGCAATGTGCTATTTTTGACTAGGTTTCCTGAAGAACAGGGTTGTACTGCAATGTTCTTACTTTGGAATTAGAGTTTTACCCAAGGGTTTTAGGATTGTGTACTTGCAATTGTGCTTACTTTTATATTGGTATTCAGTGTATTGGAGATATGGGCTTAAATTGTTCTTACATTTATGCATGTCACCTGACAAGGTCATATGCTAGGTGGTCAACTGCCATTTTAAAAATTTTGCTGTGTGGGACGTGACAGTTACAAGCTTTGATGCATGGGGTGAAATGGCATATAAACAAGTCAAGTTTTGGTGCTAAACCTCAGCTACAGGTTAACAAGTATGCAAGCAGTGGTGGTGGGGGATAGGTATAACTAAGACTAAAATTTTGAATTCTTATTGCATGCTCATGAGCAAGATGTGTATATATGTAGGCCTATTAAAGATATATACTGTTTATATATACCGGCAAATCTGAGTGAGTAAAGTTTGTTAACGCTAAGCTACAAAATACTAGTACTAAACTATGGCAGTCAGTTAATTGGTACTCTAGTGTAACTTATTACCACCGTGACAGTGTTGTATCAAATCTAGAATTTTGTAGGATTTGGTAAATTAGAATGTGCATGTTTGAGAAAAATTTTAACTTATAGTTCTGGCCGGGCAGTGAATCTGGGTGGTCATTTGTTTTAGTATATCCGTTTTACGTTATACTCAATTTTTACGTATACTCCTTACGTCGAAAGTTCAAAACACCAAGGAGAAGATAAAGTACTTTGATGGGACACACACAGACATACTACGCGTATTACCCTATAGTAGAATTCATCCAAAAGCGATTCCAAAACATGTGGAACCAGTCGTTCACACTGGTAAAGACAGGAGGTTTTCTTCAGTAGAAACGGAAATGAATGGAGCTTAGTAGTCATGGAGCTAAAAAAAAAAAAAACAAGGAAGGAGATTAATTTCTCTTTACGTTTCAATTCACATTGCCGAAATCATGTGGTGTTATTAGCATGCTATCAATGGACTACTACCACGAACTCGTCTGATCGCTTATCCAATTACCGTGATAATTCGCGGAATAAGAACGATTAGGATAGATGCTGTGCTTGATACAAGAACATGGTCGCATTGATGTGAACATATGTATAGATGCTATACAAATAATTTACTGTTTAGAGCAGCTATCGACGTTTAATAACGAGAGATAATGGTACTTCATCATTTTGTCCGATCACACCCGCCCATCCCAGCCATAAAAGATTCGCTTTCGACGAATATACTATAATAATATTTTTTCGCGTATACGCGCGTTACCCTTATTTACTATTTCAAGGATACATGCTACGTCATAACCCTTACTTATATTTTCATGTATACTCACAAAATAGGCAAACAAAAGTGCTACTCTTTTTGGTACACGGCCGTCGTCTAAACGCATATATGTACCCTCCAATACATCACTGAAATGGCGGCCTTTATCACATGATTAAAAAAAAAAATTTGTTGTGTAGGTTTGCTACATAAGGGTTAGAACTTTGATGCGTTATGTGGCTGCAGAGACCCATTTAATTCCCTTTCTAAATCGATCACTGCATCAAGTAGCTCAAGTGATATTCAGTCTCATACCCCGGGTGCCCATATGACATCTTAGATCTATTTAAAAAATCTACAAAACAAGCTTGATTACATATGAAAAATACAGGTCAAAATTACCCCCGACAAGGGTACTAACATTTTTCTGGAAAAGGTAGGTTTTAAACTGTTACAAAAAGTGTTAAATGTAAAACTGCAATGTTACCCTAAATGTGAAAAAAATACATTGAAAGTTAACCTTCTCCCTGAAAAGGATATCATTTTTAAATTTTTTGATGAAAATTAAAAATGAGTTTCGTGTATTGGGATAGAGAAAATCACGGAGAGAAAAAGTACCAACAGTTAGTACAAACAAGATAATGCCAATGGATAGCTATCGTCTATGGCCGGCCATAAAGCCATAACGTACTGCCGCAACGCGTTGCGACATTTCGGCAACGGCGTTGCGAAAAAGTAGCAACGCGTGAGGCGTCGGCCAATTAGAAAGACGAATTTCTGTGCGTATTTCAAAAATTAGACCCAAAACGGTTGCAAAGTATCTAGCAACGCGTTGTGGAAACTCACAACGCGTTGCAAGCCTTAAAAACGCGTTGCGAATTCACAACGCGTTGGGACCTTCTACAAGCCATAAGGGTCATAACGTATTGCCGCAACGCGTGTTCGTTGTGAGAAAGTAGCAACGCGTTTGCGGACATTTCGGCAACGCGTTGCGGCCACGGCCAATCAAAAATCATGAATTGCTGTGCCGTATTTCAAAAAATAGATCAAACCAAACGCGTTGTTGGCAATACGTTATGACCTTATGGCATTCACACGCGTTGCAGCCCTTCACAACGCGTTGCGAGCTTCACAACGCGTTGTAAACCTTCACAACGCGTGTGAAGGAACATATGGTTCATAACGTATTGCCGCACGCGTTGTGAAGGTTTGCAACGCAGTTTTGAAGGTCGCCAACGCGTTGTGAGATGATATTTTGGAAAAAAGTACGTCACAGAAGAAATGAAATTCCTGATTTTGATTGGCCGGAACTGCAACGCGTTGCCGAAATGTCCGCAACGCGTTGTGACTTTCTAAACGCCCGTTGCAGGCACTACGTTATGGACCCTTATGGCTTGTGGTCCTTCGCACAAACGCGTTGTGAAGCTTGCAACGCGTTGGTGAAGCTCGCAACGAGTGTTATGTGAAGGTTTGCAACGCGTTGCAAGTTATCTAGCAACGCATTGTGGGTCTTATTTTTGAAATAAGTCCACAGAAAATTCATGATTGTGAGGGCCTACACCGCAAGCGTTGCCGAATGTAACAACGCGTTGCCGAAATGTTCGCAAAAGCGTGCTACTTTCTCGCCAAAGCGTTTCTTTTTTTTTCGGCAATACGTTATGGCCTGTATGGCTTGCCACCAATCGTCCATCTTCTTTCCATTTTGCCTACAAAATGAGAACAAACATGACTAGAATTGACGTCATGTGACGTTTATAAAAGTTCACATGTCAGCAAAAACTGTCAATTCAATAGTACACAGTGTAGATAGTCCCATATTCTCATCAACGAAAGTGTCATTTTTAATTTGTCACAAATTTAATAACTGACGTAATTTATATGGAGAAGATTATCTGTTGTGTGCTTTTTTTTTGCACATAAATATTACATTGTAGTTTACTTTGACTTTTTGTACAGACTAAAGAGCCTAACTTTTCCAAAAAATGTACCTTTGTCGGGGCCAAAATATTTCTGATATTCATGTTCCCGTAAAAAGGTGTTTTTTTGTAATTTCTCGCGAGAATGTTACGAGATTTCCATTTTTTGGGGTCATTTTACATTTGAATTAATCCAAAGGTCCCTAACACCAGAGTTGGTAACACTGTCTCCCTCCTTTCGCAATTAATCGAAATCGCTGCGTTCCTGGGGATTCCCCCGCGTTCGGGTACCCGACTCTCCCTAAGAGAACTCTACTGACATTTTATGCTTTTCAGACAAAACTTAACTCATCATATTTTATATCTTTTATATATTTAAATATTTACTTTTAAAACCTTTATCATACCTGTAAGCATATTCAAAGTGGTTTGTATCAATTTGCAATGGGGAAATGTTTTTTTTTTGGAAAGCGAACATTGCAAGGGTTTCCGCGCTTCGCGCATGAGGAAGGCAACCATTGGTCCTGGAGCAATAATTTCGGGCCAAATCTCATAGAATCCGGACTGCACACCGTTTACCGTGCGCTCTGTAAACGGTGCTTACACGGACACTCTTGCCCGGACCGCACCATTTCAATTTGCTTCCGCCGGCGCTGAACTATAGCATTTCAAATTGGTTTCTATCAACTTTGCATGGAAAATGTGCTTTGGAAAGCGACTCTCAAGGTTTCCCGCGCTTTGCTTGGCGAGCTGGAGGGGGACACCCCCTCCCGCACCCACCCTCCATTTCCATTAACCTTTAACTTAGTTCAAACAAATCTTAAAACATTAACTCTATTATTTTACTTTCAAGTTAAAAACGTTTTCATCAACCTACAGATTGGTCAAAAAAGGTTTTACACTTTTTGTATTAAAATGTTCTAACAATTGGGTGGACATATCAAATTCGTTTGGAGATAGTTTTACCTATAATATCTTGTTAGAACATGGTTAAAAATGACGTTGAAACAGAGCTCAAATAACAAAAGGCGGCTGTGTAGAGAAAAAAATTTAAAATCGAAAACCACTTTGCACACACGTAAATCTTTTGATATAATGATCGCCATCTTATATAAGTGTCATAGACTTACGTTTGGCAAAGTTGTTTTTCGCCTTTTGGTGGCGATTTTGTATTGTCACTTCAGCTTTGTTTTTCAACGCCGTTTCAAACCATGGGGGTTCCAACACATATTGTATTTAATACATATCCCCAAGTAAATGTTGCTATGTCTAGCCACATTTGAGAATTTGCATAAGAAAGGTGTAACTTTTTTTGGGGAACCCTACTCTAATAAGCATTCAAAAGCACTTATAATTAACATGTAAAGTGACCACTATACAAATTTCAAAGTTGTTCTATCAAATTTGCAATGGGAAAATGTGTTTTAAAAGCGAATATTGCAAGGGTCCCCGCGCTTTGCGCGGGGGGTGATAATCGAACAATGCCTATCTTGTACTAACCCAATTGAAATACATGCTTTCCCCAGAAACTATGTGCCCCCTTTTCCCCAGGACTGCTTAAAATGGTTATGCCACTGCAGCAAGTGCATTTCAGACAGCACAAGAACATTGCTTGCATATGCTTAAAATGTACTTGATAGGGCCATTCAAACCTCGACTTTGGGAAATAGCAGCAAGTCGCATAACCAGACCTTTACAAGTGGGGGGGGGGTGCAAAAGGGGTTGCCGAGGGCATTTTCCTGAGGGGCGGATGTTGCTCCTCTCCCAAAATGAGACCCTGTCAAAAAGGTCAGTTCATTGGGGGCTGGCGGGGGGGGGGGCAGAGTGCTGAGCGGGGTGGGCACCACCCCCTGCCCCCCCCCCCGCAGCAAGCACATTACAGAACAGTGTAAGGACATTTCTCGAGTGTGCTTTAAAATGTCTTGCTGAGGCACATTCCAAAACTCGATAGTTGGAAAGCCGCAAGCACATTGCAAGTACTTGTAAGTACATTTTCGTGAGTGTGGCTTAAAAATGTACTTGCTAAGACACATCCATAACCCCGATCTTTGGAACAGCAGCAAGCACATGCAAGCACAATGTATGACCATTTCTCAGAGTGTGCTTAAAATGTACTTGCTGAGGCACATTCCAAACCTCGATATTGGGAACAGCCAGCAGCACATTGCAAGTACAGTGTAAGTACTTTCTCGAGTGTGCTTAAAATGTATTTGCTGATTGCCATTCCCAAACGCTCGATGTTTGGAACACCGCAAGCACAGTGCGGTACAGTGTAAGGACCTTTCTTGAGTGGTTCTTAAAATGTAACTTGCTAAGACACATTCCAAACCCGATATTTGGAACAGCAGCAAACACATTGCAAGCACAATGTAATACATTTCTTCGAGTAGTGCGTAAAAGATGTACTTGCTGAGGCACATTCCAAACCCCGATATTTGAAACAGCCGCAAGCACATTGTCAAGCCATGTAAGTACCTTTCTCGGATGTGCTGCTTAAAAAATGTACTTGCTAGGACGCATTCCAAACCTCGATATTTGGAACAGCAGCAAGCCAGTGTAAGCACATATTGTGAATTTGCAAAATGTATTGCATTTTGCTTTAAAATTTACTTACCTGGCAAGCACATCATAATAACACATATGTTTCTTGGAAAAACAAGTACAACTAAGTATATTGCAAGCAATGGTAAGCACACATATTGTCCTTGGAATTGTACTTTTTTCTCGTACTTAACATTGTGCTTAAGATGTACTTACGTGTTGTTCCAAATATCGAGGTTTGGAAGGTGGGAATAAGTCATGTATTCTGCTTGCATGTGCTTATTTTTCTACCAGGGTTACAGAACTGACCTTGTGTGATCGGGATATCTATATCTCCCCCAAACCAGGGGGTGTATTGTTCTAAAACAATGGTGACTGGAAGGTACTGAACTGTACCCGGAATGAGATTTTACTAGCTCATAGTGGTTATTTTTCTTCAGCCTTTATTCCTTTCGACTCTTCCAGGTCTCGTAAAGCAACTATTCAACTTGAAATACCACCTTGCCCACGCTGCACACAATTGAAAGGAACATTTGTGTTTAATTACATGGACAAGTTATTTGCACTTGATTGGTTGTACCCAGCAGAACGCTTCGAAGGTTTCTTTGGACAAACAAGTAGAAAAGAAGCAAAGACTATAGACAACTCCAGGAGACTATGTCCGTTATGTATGATTAAGTCATAGTGCACATGTCGTAGTTGTTTGTTGACCTTTTACCCTTTCATTTTGCATCGAGGCCTAACACATCAGAGTTTAGATCCAGTTCAGTTACCTTTGACCCTTAAACGATGGCTCTTAGAGCGGGTTTACTGTGGACACTTTAGGCCAGACAGATAATGAAAATTTTGGTGTAACCTAGAACAAATTCTATCCAAGGTTTTCTTCACAATGTCAATTCTTTGGAGTATCCAAAATGACATACTAAAATTCCGAGAAAATCCGGTTGCAGAAATTGTCTAATTGTCATAAATTAAAATGGCCGCCATTTCAAAGACTTTTGTCCTTAACTCAAGATCCGAGGGTCGTAGTGATGTAATGTTGGTGTCTATACCCATGTTTGGGGTCCTACGAACTCAATAAGAACTGATAGTAATATACGAGATGATGGTTTAAGCCTTATTTGCCTAAATCCCAAATGGCTTCATTTTGTTGAATTGTTTTGAAATGAGATCTTTAAATTTCATTCTGGTGTCCATACTCATGTTATCAAAGAACACGATCATTTAGTAATTTGCCATTTAAGGGACACAATGGGCCAAAAAAATATTCAGACTAATGAAATAACCCTTACGTAAACACTTCCACAAAATCTGAAAACAATTTGGTTTGTTTACATTTTGTAAAAAGGGAAAAGGACTAATATTCTTTTCTTTGATAAGCCTTCACTCTCAACCAAGGATGCTGAATTACTGCCAGTAGTAGCTCAATGGTTTCATTTGCCAAAGTAATGAATTTACATGATCTCTTCTGAGCAGCTGGGACTTTGAAAGTGCTATAGCTCTTTCACTTCACTCTCTATACGATCCAGGCAGCTTTTTCCTGCTGTTAATAAGTTTCCTGCTGCTCCAATTATCCCTTTCGAGAAATGTCGACTGCTACTCTTGTCCCATTTTTTTTCAGAAAGGTGTTGAGGAAGCATGAACTTCTATCTTTTACTGATTTGATACCAGGGGTGATTGTGACTAATTTTTATTATGAGGGTTAAAAACCATAGGTGATTACAAGAAGATTTAATTTTATTTATTTATCACTTTGGTCAATATTACTCTGCATAATGAATTAATTCAGTGTTATAACAATGGGCATTTTATTTTAAAAAACTTATTTTAAGCAAAATGCCACAATTATTGAAAATATATTGCTGGTTCTACTTTAAGGCAAATTTGTCAATGAACTGTCAATTTCTGAAAATAATATTAAGTGTTTTTTTGTCAATTGTTGAACTTTTCAAACCTTTTTCTTGCTCTTGGTAGAACATATCGGGCAATATTACCCACCAGAGGTTTTGTTAAAGGTGAATATACTTTTTTGGAAAGAGGAGCAAAATGTGCATTTCCCAACAGATGTTGTTAAACACCCTTAAAGATTGCCGCTAAGTCTACCTCTAAACTCTGTTTCCCTTGTGTAATTATCCTGCACCAATTTATAACTCTTCCACCATTATACTCCTCACTTAATTTGAAACAATACTATCGGTATAGTTAAAAATGTGAATCAGAGATAAGCATAAGATATAAGGACTTTAAAGTTATATTTTCTTGAATAGCACACTTAATAACTCAACCATATGCCTACAAATTTAAGCATACATCGCAAACTTTTTTGTATTTTTTTCATTTTGAAAATTAATACCATATTATTTAAGATTTATATGTAAAACTGCTATGAGAGGAACTAGACAACCTGCTTTTTATATTTTTTTCAATCAACGGTCTCATTCTTACGGATAATAGCTGTGATAAATCTAACATCTACCCAACGACGAATTTCATTTTTTTTACAACCCTCGTCTAACCGGGTTTTTTTCACCCCGCGAAGTGAAAAGACAATGTGTGAATGTGGTCCGCAATGATTTAGGTGACCGTTTTTTCCATCCTTTGTGCATTTTAGTGCAAAAAAATCGGGCCTACCCCCTTACCCGGGAGGAAGCCGCCAAAGTTGAGGGTGGTTGGTGAAGCCTCCTATACTTTACATGTGAATTGGTACACCATATATTGCTATTAAAACAGAGTTGTCATGTTATTGAGGCAAACGCTTATTTTTAATAAGTTAAAATTTGGGTCTTTCTTTCCTATTTGAGCCAACAATTAAAATTTCCCTAAACCTTTGTACACAAAACTGATTTCGCCAAATTTCGCAAGGGCGCTGTCTTATGATGTCAATCTAAGGCAAGGTGCTGGGGAATTTTGGTACTTTTTTGGTATCACTGGCTATAGAAGACCTATAGCTATTCAGTTGATGCACAAACTCAAGTTCAAATGGGTCTGTGGTGGAAATAGATGGGGTTACATCAACCCCTCGCTGGTTAGACGGGGACCATGGTCCGATTGCTATAGCCTTATCCCCATATTTTACCAAAGTGGTCACAATTTGATATCTGAAAAGCCACTATTTTTCTTCTCATTTTACCCTGTGAATCTTAGGACTAAAGGATGCTATTTTTATGTTATGACGTAAATACGCCGCATTTTGGTCGACCAATATTGATTTTACACAGTATTTCTACAGGTTTACAAAATAATTTTTACTTCGCAATCAAATGGCTTGAACTAGCGGGTGGCAAAACTTTACCGATTGGGTTTTGGGGTGACGGCCCTTCCATCAACGCATAAAACTTTATATACTAAAATCGGTGCAGCATCATATTTATTTTAAAGCCACACCCGCCAAAAAAAAAAAGCAAATGGCATGAAAATCAATCCAATCAGACCTGTTATGTTCATTTGCTATGTTTATTTTTACCAATATTGGGCAAATATTGGCAAGTTGCCACGAATCTTAGGAATGTATCAATTTTTACCTTTGGCTTTGCTTGTCTTAGAAATTATTTAGTCTAAGTCGACTTATTAAGTTACCTGTAATTTATGTTTACAATGTAAGACACAATATTAGACGTTCTTTGTGTCTCCCAACGAAAACAAAAATACCTCCAAATGCTGCCATTTGGTTTATGCCAATTAAGCCGGAACGCAAATGTCCATGTTAATTAGTACTGTACATAATTGTGTCACAGACCTGAAACTGGAGTAATAGACACTTGAATTATTCTGCTACGAGTCTCAGAACTCAGATATTAACATTAGTCCCCATCAAATGGCGGCATTTTGAATTTATGCAAATGAGGCATATTTCTGCAACTCGGATTTCCTCGGATTTTTAGTATATCATTTTAGGTAACTAAGCAAATTCATTGTGCAAAACAACCGTTGATAGCAATTTGGTCCAGGTCAAACCTCAATTTTCCTTTGACTATCACTTTTTCTTTCATTTTCATTGATGCCTACAAGCTGGCATAGCTATGTAGTCACTTAGCTTCTTTTATTTTGACCCCTAGATGAACCCCATTTTTGGACCTTTGACCCCCCATATTGGTGCACAAAAATAGAGCTTTTTTCCCAGTGTTCTTGTGAACACATTGAACATAAATAATCTACTTTTGTTGATGATTTATAAGCGTTTTTGCAATATTAAATTTAGCTATTTGCATATCTTACAAAAACGTGACCCCTGGGTCCAATATTCTGTCACATGATTCGTCTCGCCATTATCCGCAACCTTGCACAGACAAATACCTATCCAGTGTTATCGCTTTGAGATAAGCACTTTTTGCATATTAATTAGATAATGCCGCCATTTTTGAATGTCGTGAGTTCCGATATTATTCTGTGTACAAGCTGTATACACTTACCAAAGACGATGCTCATGCAGAATTTTCAGCAGTAGTGCCACCTTATCTGAGAAGAAGTAGGCTTGCAAGATTTTAGTTTTTGACCTCTATTGACCCCTACGAGAGTTCAAAGGTCAAACATGTACAAAACCCCTTATCGTAGCTTGGGTCAGTGGTTTCCTTCTGACCAATTTTGGTCATATTGTGTTTTTTGGTCATGTTTTCAAGAATCTTCCATCCTATACTTTCTCCAACACCTTACAGCAATCAATATACTTACTGCCAATTGGGCATTTGGATGACCAATATTTCCCACACTTGGACATCTCATCTCATCCACTATTGTGATAGAGTGCACAGTTCACATCTATAGATGCAGAAATCATAATTACAGTGATATAATTATGTGCCAGTGGTTTGAGTAGTATTGAGATTCCATTAAATGTGTGTGTGTGTGTGGTGTGTGGTTTTTGGGGGTGGGGGGGGGGGGGGGGGGCCCTTGTTGTTTCCTTTTGTTTATTTTTGGTGGTTCCCGGGTTCAGCTGGTTCCTTGTGGCTTTTAGTTACATTCCTTTAGTGGTTCCCAGGTGGTTCTGTTGGGGGGGGGAGAGCTTGCTGTTAACTGTTTTTTATTTTTGATGGTTTACTGCTGGTTCTTTGTCGCTGTTAGTTACAATCCTTGGGTGGTTCCCCATTGGCTAACTGGTTTCCATGTATTTGCTCGGTTCCCAATGGCTATGTTCTATTTTCTCGGTTTCCAGTGTCTACTGAGGTCACTTTTTTGGAGGTTTCTTGTGCTTTTTTTTGCTGGTTCCCAGTTGCTACTGGTTCCAATTATTGGTTGTTCCCAGTGGCTATGGGTTCCATTTCTTGTGTGGTTTCCTGCTGGTGTGTAC